>VZRS01005498.1:444952-527835 GCA_013398055.1 Ifrita kowaldi
GTTTTGTCAAAAAAAAAAAGTGGAGAAAAAAAAATTTTAAAAAAAAAAAAAAAAGGAAAAAAGAAGGGAGAGGAACATCATAGAAGCACTTTATAGACCTATTTGAATCACAGCTTTAAGTCATTTATATCACGACCAAAAGGCCCATCCATGTGTGCATTTAATAATGATGGCCAATTCTGAACGAAGACTGGAAATTTTCCTCTCCGTGGCACGAAGCAGAAAAATCCCTCACTGTTTCTGAGTTGGTAACTTGACCTGTTTGAATTATTTTATTACTTGCGAGACCGTCAGCCAGGTGGCCAGCGTTTAAACTCCGAGGACAGATCTGGGAATTGGTTTCTGTGGAACTACCATAGTTAGGAGCAGCTGATGGGGCAGCTCAGGCAGTTTCTAGGCACACTCGGGCAGCTCTGTCTGACAAACAGCAGCTCATCCATGGGGCAGTGAATTTTGTGCCATCCATGCACAGGTTTTGAAGACACAGGCATATTTTCCATATTGTCCAGCACATCTCTTGGTGGCACGCACCTTAAGAACCCACCTTCCTTAATTTTTGCCATGACAGATGAAAGCATTTTACTACCTCAAGGCAACCAAGATGTGTTTCGCTCTGGCTGCAGTCACCCCAACAATGGATTTAGGAATCCATCTGCAGGATCCAGAACCCTCTGTTATGATTATCAAGGTTGGCCACATAGAATAGAGTTTAAACAGATGCATTTTCTCCTGACGTGTGTGTGGGACCAGAGTTTTGTATCAGATTTCCAACGGGAAAAAAAACATTGCTGAAATGCACGTGGGTCTTTTAATATCCAAAGAAATTCTGTTTTCTCTAGCTATTTTACTCTTCTGGGAGCCTTTCTTTCTGTGAAACGTTAAGGAGAAAAATATATTTAAATTAAATGAAATTACATGAAAGAAGAAAGGAGGAAAAAAAAATCTCCCTTTCCACTGAAAATGTGCCAAACCCCTTTAAACTGAGGAAATTACTTTTCTCAAATATCATTAATGTTTTAACTTATTTTTTTGGAAAGCCACAGGGATTACAATTTTACTCTTTCTCATCTCCTTTAACCTTTTCCAGAAGAGAAGGCATTTTGGAACCTGACACAAGAGCAGAAGGTAAAGTAGGAAAAACAGAAAAAGAGTGAAGAGGAAAAACTCTGGCTAGCATTCAGATATCTGTATTCACTGGACACCAGTCAGATATTTGTATTCAGAACCTCAACGGTAGAAAATGATAGAAAAGTGTGAATGGAAGTTTAATGCTTGAAAACTTATTTAAGAGTAAATGTGATCCATTTAAATGCCTCCAAAATAGAAAAATTCAAAATACAGATTTTTTTTTTTTACATCTTTCCATTTCAACCAACTATTTTGCTTTTACATGAATATGGCTGAACTTAGGGGACCCTACAGACAACGTACATGTCATGTCCTTCCGCTAAGTATTTCTTCACTGGTGGGGACTGAATTGCAGAGATTAAATGCCTCACTTCTGGTCCCACAGGAAATGCACGGCAGAGTCTTGAAATGGAACCTGTTCTTCCAAGCCTGAAATGAACCCCTAAGCCAAAATCACACTCTTCCTTATCATCCTTTGTTTTTCTTTCTTTCCAATACCTCCTCTAAAGATTTATTCTATTTTGTTCATTGACATCAGCGGTCTCAGCTTGTTGCAAGCACCCTAGAATTTGACCCTTTATGGGTTTTTTTGCTGTGTACATTTCCTATATAATGAGTTACTAGCTTTGCATTTCTCCTTGCTCCTGGATCCCTCCCTACTGTGCGGAAGGTGACAGCTTCAGGACCACAATGTTTTGTCATTTTTGACGTGCAGGATAGTGCACACCCCTTTTTAGCTCATGTCCCATTGTAAGTCATCCCCTTTTGATCCAGTCTCCATCCCCTTTTATTGACCAGCTCCCCTATTTCCACTGAATGTTTCAACCCTGCTGCCTACTCCCTTTGTGCTGTATTTAATTCTCAATATTTCTGCAGCAGAACTGAGTCTGCCACCAGTTTGTTTAGCGGAGCAGAAGACAAAGCCAGGCTGGTGCTGATGAATAGGTCACTGGTGACAACAACCCGTGCTGCAGAAGTCAGCCCCTACTGACACTGTTTTCAGTCCATTTGAATGGAAGCTCCTGGGAGTCTTTCTTTAAAGAGCCCAGGGGTGAGGGAGGCAGGAAAAGGGAAAGAAAAGGAGCAGAATAATTAGAGCAATAACCCTCCAACTTTCTCAGCTGTGCATGGGCTTGGGTAATTGAAATGAGAAGTACCTTGGGCACCTGTAGACGTGTCAGGTGAAGAGGTTGCTGTCTTTTCCCGCTGTGGTATCTGCAGTGGGGCACAGTGACTTGCTCTGTCTCTGGGCTTTCTGGCTGTTATTAGGTTAGGTGCTGTCACCTTTAGAAACAAGGCCTTCATAAGGCCTTACCCTAATTGACTGAGGTATAGCAATGGTCAGGAGGGGAATTGATCCTGGTCTAGGCCATCGAGGGAGAGTAGCATCCAGTACTGCAGCTTTGGCTTCTCCCCAGTGAGCTGAAACTACCTCTGTGGTGACTCACTGCAAAGCCAGGATAAGAGAGCAAGGTGGTGATGCCATGATGATTTTTTGCCTTTTACAACTTCTGTTTTCTTTAGTGCTGTTTGCCTACATTCTCGGACTTGTTTGTTAAGCTAGGAGACTCAACATTTTAGAAGCTTTGTAGTTAGGGATCAAAGTGCCCGAAGACACCAAGTTCCTCTCCAGAACACATTTTGGAAACTAAGATAGAACCATCCAGAGGAAGGTGCCTTGGGGAGGGGGGTTCCCTCGAGCCTCCCATTGGGGAATTTTTTATAGATATGCTAATTAGTATGACCTATAATGTTATACCAGATCTTTTGGGGGTGTGCATTGAGATGCATTCGACCTGGACGTGGTGCACCTAAGGATCCTTAAAATACATACCAAGGTAAAATCCCTTTTCCCCTTCTAACCGTGTTTGCCTCTTGATTTTAAGACCACGGAAAAGGCATCAGTGCTGGGAATGCACATAACAAGCCCTACCTTCCAGTGCTTCTAGAGCACACATCACTCATATTGAGATATATTCTAATTGTAAAATTTGTGGGTTTTTTCTATCCAAATGAAGTCCATTTTATTTAGATGCAATTGGAAACAGCAGCCATCTTTTTCAGAGGATGCTGAGGCTCAAACTGCAGGGCAAAACCATTTGAGTTATAGGTACAGGAAATGATGGGTATAAGTAAGGGAAACATTGGTTTAATAGGCAAGACTGGTGAAATAGCTCTTTATTAATCAGAAAGCCGGTTTCCCTAAAGGTAGTGGGCAAGTAGTTTTAATAGGCTTGCAACAGATATGCAGCCAGAAGTTCCAACAGAAATGCAAAAGAATAGCTAGATGTTGAAAAATTTCAAATCTAACCTTTAAATGTAACATAATAGATTTTCTTGAAAACCTTCAGCTATTTAAATCTTTGTTCACAGATTACGTAACATAAGTACTTGGGGGAGATGGACTTTTCCCATACAAATAGGAAATGCATTTCCTGAAAAAAAAACTTGGATGTAATTTTAACATAGAAGAAGAGGGGGAGAAACACCAATGCAAGAGTTCAGGGGCCAACATAAATTTGTTTCTGTTTCTGAATTATGTGTGACTAAAAGTGGTCAAAAGTGGTAGAAAATACCACTGAATAATTTTTGTGGGGTTTTTTCTGAATATCTCTAATTGGTCAGAAGGAAGCTGAATCACACAGTATATCGAAGTGTATGTGCATATTTCTTTTCTATTCTGCTCCAAGTTTTACATAAGCTGTTTACTTTAGGGAGTTAATTTTCATATAACTTTTTTCTCATTCTGGAAGACGTTTGAGGTCTCATGATTGATTTCACGTAGCTGACCTGTATGGCAAGAACCTTGCTATTTAGTTTGTATTTATGAATAATAGCTTTGCTTCTTTTATTCAGTACAAGTCTATTTCTGTTAGCAGAACACTTAAAGGCTCTGGTGATGGGGATGCCAATAAGAAGAGGGAAGGCACTAAGTTTTGGAATATAGCATAGCTTCCAAATCATGTAGTTTTGAGAAATTATTAATGTTTTGGTGGTATGTCTTAGCTAGTAAGTTAGTAAACTAGCTAGCTAGTTAGTAAGCTAGCTAGTTAGTTAGTAAACAGAGTTTAAACATGATCATCGCTAGGACGGATTGATTTTCTTTGAGCCTTCTTTTCTCAGTGCTGCTCCTCACAGGACTTGTGCTCCAGACCCTTCCCCAGCTCTGTTGCTCTTTTTTGGACTCTCTCCAACACCTCAATGTCTTTCTTGTAGTGAGGGACCCAAACTGAGCACATGGATGTTTATTTACAAATTGCTTCAGGGAATCTAACCTGGATCTTAATTGTTCTCTGTGATTTCCTGTTACAGTTGACCTCATATGCTTTCCCAGCTCTTGTGGTTTGTCCAAGCTAGTGGGAGCTTTGGGGGGTAGATTAATTTTTGTGAAATTTTGCCACTTAAAAGGTTTCAAGCTCTTGAAAATATCATACATATGTTTATACACTTTGGTGCAAAATCTTCTAATTTTAAGTTTAAAAACAGATTAGAAAATGTGTAAGATTGTGGCCAAGTGGAAGTGAAATATTCCAAAGTCATTGAAACAATATATTTGATAAAAATGATCAAACTGTAGCCTTCTAATTTTTAGTTATGAACACTTTAAAGATTTTTAAAGTGGTTGTTATCCAAATTTGGGGCTGGAAAAATATAGTACCTCAAAAAATTTCTGAAGGGAAAAAAAACTGTTTCTCTTTGATTTCTCATTATTTATGCCACTATTTTTATTATAAAATATTAACATTCTAATTTCTGGTATTTTACACTTCTTTACATAGCAATAAGGCAAACACATCCTTATAAATAAGGATAAGAATGCAGAACTTTTTGTAGAATTGGGACCCAAATGATTTCAGAAGGAATAATGAAAAAGAGAACTAATGCTCTTATGTATTTTCCAATATTTGATAGTCTTCTGGTTTTATAGTCTTATCTGGTTTTTAGGAGTTGTATGATCATTTAGTTTCACATGAGAAATATTTTTCTTATGTTTGAATCCTTAAAATTCTTGTTTAAAAAGGAGAAATTCTGGACTGCTTTCATGAGCTGGCAACTGACCTAGAATTTTCACAACAAATCAGAATTATCACTATTGAACATTTGAAGAAAAAGTTTATTTACATGTGAAATATGGAGGCACCTTGAAAGTCTGTCTCTAAGAGCCCTTTTTGCTACTGGCATATCACTTACACAGCGAAAATTACTGTTCTGCTATCGGCAGGGATTAGCACTCACTCCTTCCACTTTGAAATATGCTTTTTGAAGTATCCTACCCAATTAGGATACCTTGCAAGAAAACTTGGGAAAATATTCTATTGCGGATGATGATTTTGAATTCCAGGCAGTTTATCTTAAAATCCTTCATTCTCACTTCATAGTGTAATGATGATTGTGTTTTCCACCTCCCCTGTGGCAGCTCATTGTGCTTGTAATCACATTTCAGCAGAGTGAGTTTGTAGGAACATGTGCATAGCAAAGTTTGGAGCTCCAAGACCTTCATGGGGCTCCACTGCCCACAAATATCACAAATAAATAATTTCCTAAAGGTTCTGATATCTTTAGCTGGTGCCCATTTGACACATAGTGCTTTCAAATCAGATTGATTGCCTCTCCAGACAGCGTTCTCGTAGCAGTGCAGGGATGATGGGTGCTTCATCCTTCCAAGGACATTCCTTTCTCTTTCACGTTCTGATTGGGGTGCTACATGACATTTTGTGGAGGCCTCAACTCAGCTGGTTTATCAGTGAGCTTAGCACTGCGAGAGAACAGGCACCAGCTTTGTCTGCACATTGGTGATGTCCAGAGACAACAGTCAAGATGGACTGGATCTCTTTTTGAAGGACAGTATTACCCCATTGCTGCTTTCATGCAATTTACCCATCCTGTCCTCTTAATTTATATTCATATAAGCCCTGTTTTTTCATATTACAGGGGTGTAGGAACTCTAAGACAGCAGTCACCTACCCCATAAAACATCTGAAGCCATTGCTTCTGTGTTTAGAAGTAACTTATCAGCCAGAAGTGAGGAGAAACCAGTACCCTGTGTCCTGCACCACTAGGCACAGATGTCCCTTAAATGTTCTTTAGATCACCAGGGTGGTAAAAGCCAGAAAATTCCATAAGAAAGCTATTAACAGCATGATGGGCAAAGCAGTCTGTTCTAGAGGTACCTGCTGACCTAAAGGAGCAAAGATGAGGTTCTGCTGAAATTTAAAAACAATGAATTAAGGTGAGAATTCCTCTGGAAAACTACATCTGTGTTGAGCTGAGGATAGGTGGATGCAGAGCTCCACAGCTGTAAAATTACCCAGGTACTGTGAGCATTCAGCAAACACACTTTATTACCCCAAATCTACATTTTACAGGTATGCAGTAAAACTTGAGCATTAAACCAACACTATCAAGTTGTTTTACAGAGCTCCAGAAGTGAGATAATCTTTCGAGCTCCTCCACCCATCTGCACAGCACTGAGTTTCTTCCACTGGAGCTAATTTAGAAATGTTGGCAATCCTGATTCTATAGAAACAGAGTTTCATAGGCTTTCAGATGTAGCATTCTTTGTGACTGAAAATAAAATTTGTAGAAGTTAATTTTCTTAAATGCACACCCAGTGTGAGTTTGTGTCTCATAGCAGAAAGGTGCAACGCAGTAAGAGAATTAATTGCTTCGGCTGCCCCCTTGATTTTTCACTAAGAGAAGCACAACTGAATATGAATATGAAAGGTAGCATTGCTACCAAAGACTGGACATGTGCCAGTTATGCACAATTTTTGCTGAAGTATAATAAAACTACTATACCAGCTTATGGTATGTATCACAGGGCCAGCACTATTTTGTTAAAACAAGAAGTTGTTATTTTCATTTATCACAGTAGTTCAGGTGTGTTTTGGTCTTCCTCTGTCCTTGTCATCCTCTCGGTTTGCTGACTCCGTTTAGTTTCATCATGAAATTTGAAGAGGTTAGTACTATTGTGTCACTCTCGAGTACTTCTGAAGGCTGCAGGAGTTTACTTTCTGCATTTTCGGTTCATTGAGCTGCAGATAGATGTTCTTTCTCATCTAAAACTCATCATTTCCTTACCAGTGGAGAAAAAAAAGTACATTTAGGAAATTAGTTTGTGGCTTTCTTCAATTTGTTCCACATACAACTGCTCATCAACAGTACAGCAGCAAGGAACTGGCACACAGCTACAAGTGTGTGTTCAAATTAAAAGTGTATTCTGTGCTTTTAGTCTGGTGTTGTGCAGCAATTATGGAAGGAAAATACTTTTATCAAGCAACTAAAAGCACATTAATGCCAGGGAAAGCTGTTACCACCTCCTGCCTGCTTTATAAGGCAGTAAACGAGGAGAGAGGCCACAGCAGAGTCACTGTGTGTGAGTTGTGCTTGGAGTGACTCCCCTCAGTCCTGAGCACTTGGCTGGCATTAATGGACACAGCTCTGGTGTCTCCACTCTCCTCCCCTCCTGTTGTAAGGGCAGTGAAGTGTAAGCTGTAGCCTCACAAAACACACATTGGAGAGTGTTTGAAGAAACACTCCTGAATTGTTAATAATAATAATAATAATATTGAGAACCACAGAAACATTACGATTGGAAAAGACCTTTAAGGTCATCGAGTCCAACTGTTGAAGGACAGGAAGGAAGCTGAGGAATGAAGATGCAAAGTAAAAACCTGAAATTTCCCACCCAGACCCTGCAGTGATGGTGGCTGGCATTGGAGCAGGCCTTGATTCTGAGGCAGGGAGGGTTGATTTGTAATTACCATATGATAGCTAGAAATTCAAGGTGATTTCTCTGCTTTTGTACCAGGTGGCAAATAAAATGCTTTAACTTCTTGCAAAATTTTTTAAGGGGGTGAGGAAATTACTTTTTCATTAAATTTTTAGCCTGGGAAAGAGAGAAAAAAAATTGAACCTAAGGAAATTATTTCACTTCATGTATTTTGAGGATAAGTTTTCCATTCTGACTCTGTGTTTCACCTCATTCTCTGAAATTCAAAAGGCAATTTTCGCTTTTTTCCTTTTTAAAAACACAACGTGCTCTGCTTTCAAAAATGACCATGGTTAGCTTTTGTGCCACACAGTGCCAGAATCTCTCAGAGAAATTCTTTATTGAATAAGATGTACAATTTTTAATTTTTTTTTTTAGGCTTCCATATAAACCATGAACTGAATCTCCTCCTGCCTTTCTTGCACCCCCCAAATGTGGGGAGCTGGGAGTTACAGTATGGAGCAGCCTATTGTGGCTCCGACACTTATGCAAAGAGGTCATGGATGATGGAGTCTGGAATACAAAAGGTGTAGGGCACTCTGCATCTGCGAGGAGAGGATCAAAACAAATCTCCTTTATCTAATGCAGAACCTATTACCGAATCAAACGTGGGGATATGAAGGGTCCAAGTGTGCTTTTAATAATCTGTGTTACAAACAGACCATAATCTGCACAATTAAGCTCCTTGGAGTTGGCAGGATTTTGTGCAGTTGGCAGTTTTCCCCTTGAATAAAGGTCAAAAAGAGGGGAGTGAATTGAGTGATGAGTAACTTTTTAAAGGTATTCTATAATTCCATTGAACGTTAGAAATGTTTTCTTCATTGCGCTGGTGTCTTCAGGGAAGAGTGAGTTGTGTCCCCTAATTTCAAAGCCTGCCTATTCCAAGAGTAGGGGCAGGCTGCACAATAAACCAAGGAGGCAGAGGGAATAGGAAATCTCCCTCTGTCCCCCTGCGAGTGGGAGCTCAGTTGCCAGCGTCTGATTGTATCACACCCTGGGGAGCTCTGTTCATGTGAGTGCTACCTTAGGGCTGCCCTGAACAGCATTCCCCGACTGTTTTCTAGGTTCAAGTGTTTCTGGCACCCTGGAAGAAATTCCTGAGACCTTGCTTTTACTCCATCCTATGGGTGGATGTGTTGCTATCCAGACCATGATTTCTCCTTACAAATGAAATCCTCTTTCCTGCAGGGAGATAGAGCATGTGCAGTTCCACCCAAATGGGTGATGTAGGGTTTCTCTCACAGTAGGACAGCCTCTTTTCTTGATTACAATGACGAGAAAGTGTTTTCATTTAAATAGGAAAATGCTTGAATGGTTTCCTCATCCCTTGCCCCTCCTCTTGGCAAGCAAATTCACGGCTGGGGCACTGAGTTTATCACAGGCCAAGAGGGGAATTCTCTTAGGAGCCTCTTGTTGAAATGTTGGCAAGACATCACTGAGCAGTTCTAAAGAGCTCAGGAAGCCCCAAATTTCTCTGAATTTTCCCACCACCAGTCTTGAATGTAGTTGCCTCTTTGGCTCTGCAGACTTTGGGAGGACATCAAGGTATGTCCTTGCAGCCTCCATGGCATGCTCATCAGCACAGGGGCAGCCCCACAGGACAGGAAGGAAAGTTGATTGGAAAGGGAAACCACCCACGTACTAATCTTTTTGTTTCCCAAAGTTATTTTTTTCCTTCACTTTTTCCCTTCCATGAAATACACTCAAGGGAAAGGCATTATTTGCCAGAATCTTTTCTGGGAGAGTGAGCTGGAGAAGCTGCGCTGCCTTTGCTGCACAGAGATTCTCAGATCCTTCAAAAGCCTCTGTCCGGCTGCCTCGCTCTTGCTGCCGCTGTGTGGTGCGGTCTGACTTCCTTCATCTTTTGTGTGTTGTCACTACAGTGTAAAACCAGGGGGAAACAATTTTCCTCCCCTTACACTTCACCATTTTGGGGCAAATTAATTCTACTACCACTTACTCAAATAGATGCTTGCAGAATCTTGGAGGAAGGTGGTAGAGGAGAGGTGGAATTTTTCTTCTCTGTGTCTGGAAATCAAACATGGTCTGACCAAAGTCTCATTTTCTCTCTGTCCTCCTCACCCCCTGCCTTTTTTATGTTCTCTATTTTTATTGAGGTGTTAAAGTTAAGTGTTTATTAAATATAATTTCAAATGACAGCTTAATTTACTATTTTAACCAAAACTGTAATAGAAAAATATTTTCCCTGCATTGTTAAAATGCAACTCTATTCCTGCTCGGTTACCCACACTGTAAACAAGAATGTGTATTTGCTGTTGGTATGTGGAATATATTTTTGTTAAATCAGAGAATGGTTTAAGAATTAAACTGGAAACAAGATGAGAAAAAAACCCTCAGAGCTGTAATCAAACATCCATTCCAACAGCTGAAACATGTTATTACATCTTTCAGCTGATTTATCGTACCCAAAGAGATTTCATAATCATTCTCGGTATTAAAACAAGGGGAATAGAGGCACATTTCAATAACAATGATTGTTGTTTGGAGAATGCCAATCATGTCTAGGAGTGTTATTTACATCAGACAATATGTAGATATTGTGCCTCCAAGCCTGTTCCTGTTCGGTTTTGTTCTTTGACTTACACAAATGAATGCTAAGAAATGTTGACAAGGAGGTTCAATAGCTAAATACAATAACCGGGGTCCTGCTGACTTCCTTTGGGGAGGAGAGGAATCTTTACCACATATGTAATGCAAGCTGATGTGGAGATAAATGCGGCTATAAATGTCTGAGCCCTCTTTGGTGTGAAAGGTGGGGAGAAATTGAATCCACGTACCAATTTCAATTTGTACTCACACATTAGCTATAGCTAATTCGAGAACAATTAAAAGGCAGGAATGAGGAAAGCAGATGTGGAGCAATGGAATGTATTGCAGAGAAGCAGGCTTCACTTTGTGTTATTTTCTAACACGCAGTTTTATTTTTGCTGGAGTCTGTCACAAATCCTAAAATACCATTACAGAGTTAGCAGATGGTTCCCAAGTATTCATACCTGATAAAGCCTCCTGGGTGATCAAGCACTGAAAAATCAATATATTTTTCAACTTTCAATGGCTAGCTATTCAGTTTCATTACATCTCGCTATTCCTCCATGGCTACTGTGATATGGACACTTACTTCACCATTGCATTAAGCTCTAATCTCTGGGCCAGCTGATACAGGCAGTTAATGAATAGCTAGAGTACCACCTCGGTATGCTTCACAATTCTTCTGATCTCAGTAGGATGTTTCGAGTACTGTGATCTTGTGTTTAGTAACACCCCAGTTCTTCCCCCTCTTCTTTTTTCCACACATGCACAGACACCCCTCTCCATCTGTCACCTTGCTGAGCTTTGAAAGGAAAATGCAGTAAATACACATTTTAGCAGAAATGTTTTGCTGTGACATTTGACTCTTCTAAATAAAGAATATCAGCAAGTCACAGTGAGTCGGATCCGTGCCCTCTGGGAGACCATAGGAGCCATATTCCTAAATCTATCATTTTCAATAAAGCAACAAATGCAGACAGGTCTTTAAAAAGTCCTGCTTTGGTCTCCAGATTATCTACATACCCCACAAAATACTTATGCTCTCTGACTGCCTGGTAATGCTTTCCTTAAATTTTTCTTTTCCCTTCTCCTAACTTAAACTTGGAGCACGGGGAAGTTAACTGGTGGTGAACAACAAGGTGTGAGTCAGCTTCATAATTATTACAGATACCTGAGTATTGGTTTTTGTCATGTGTTTTGGACTTCATTGGGGTAGATTTCTAACATGGGACATCTCTTTATACTTCAATTTGCATGTAAGTGCAAGTTAAATGCTAGTGGATGCATAAAGTATGTGGCTGTACATGGCCACCCTCATAAACTAGTATCCTATATTTTTTAATTCTCCATTAGTATGAAATATTTCACTGAATTTTACTATTGCAGTTTAAATGAGGTTGTTGTGAGGGTTTATGGTCATTGTTTTTGCACATCAGTCCAAGCCCAGTGACACAGACCAGGCTTATTTTACATGCACCCAGGCACCATGACATCAGTAAGCCTGGGGCATGCAGAAAACCTATTGAGTCTGATTAAGGCATGTCTTAAATTTCGGACATGGGTCTTAATTCAGTCAATGGTATGGGGGATGAGAACCTCTTTGTTGAGAATGGAAGCATAAATACAAACCACATGAATATTTCCTCGTTCTTAAATGCACGAAGGACAAAAGCTAACCTGTGTGTGCCATGGCTGTGCAGAGAGGGTCGCTGCTAATTAGGAAGAGCCCTTTCCATCCTCAGTGTTTGTGCCAGGCGGCTCTCAGGCAGGCAGAGCCATCCCTGCTGTCCCCAGGGACCCCTCCCTCTCGGAGCAGCTAACACAGCAGTGGGAGGAGGCCGGGGCTCCATGCTGGCACACGATCCACGTGCCTGAGCAGCCAGGGCTCTGCGTTACTGACAGCAGCGTGCTCTCCTTTGATGGTGTCCTCTGTGATGTCTGAACATAGGAGCTTGTTGTGGTGTGTTTCATGTGTCGAATCCTGTCCAGTGAAATGCCATGGGGCCAAACTCAGCAGGATGTCCTACGGCTCGATTCCCTGCCTTCGCTGTGGAAAAAGTGGCTTTAGAATTTTTTTAGGTTGGTGGGAATTGGTCGTTGAAGTCATTATAAATTTTTGTCTGTTCTTGATTTGGGCTGCAGGCATTCAACCTGTGCTGCCTGACCACAGGAGCCAAATAACTTTGGAGAAAAAGACCTGTGTCATCTGCAGGCACTTTTATTAACATCTGAAGCACACAATTGTGCCAAGTAGGACCCGAGTCCACGCTAGAGCCCTTTCATTACCCTGCTACGCTGCTGGATTTATGCTGGTGGAAGTCCTGGCTAAAAAAGCTTTTGTACAATGATTAATTGACCTTAACAAGTTTAAGGATGCTTATTTGCACACAGTTATGAAGTGTTGCAATATGTCACAAATGAGAGCAGCTTCTATTATAAACATAATGGCATAAACAGTGAAAGCTGGTTATATTTCCTTAAAAGTTCATTGCAGGGAAATGGGGAAGCTTGAGAAGCTAAACAAATCCAGGCAATAATGGAAATGTAGCATGAAATTACTTCTGTAAACAACAGCCATTCATTATTTGAACATTTTTCATAAGAGAGTCAGCAGACGAGCGTTGATGTTAAAGGGTGTGTATGGAGGGGGAGGAGGAAGCAGGGAGATTATGAATTTTGAAAGAAATCTTCCAGGGTTATACAGACAGATGTACATCTGTTTGAAAAAAAAAAGGGGGTATGTAAAGCACTGATTGATCCCTGAATATTAACAATCGATGCCATTTTCTTCATTAACTTCTGAGTGGAGCACAAAGAAAGGTATATTTGATTTAAGGGAAAGAGAAGGGAGCACTATTTAATGTTGATTTGGTGTAGTGAATAACCCCAGAGAGAAATGTAAATACCAGGCTGCAATAACATGACAGCACACTAATCATATTTACAAACGATATTAAATCTGTCCATTGTGCTTGCCTGGCTGCGGATTGGCCCGACTGTAATTGTCACTGTAACCGGCGCTGGCTTGTGGGAGAATTTAACTGCAGTGATATAAGGTGAGTGCTAGGCTTATTATTACTTTATTATTACCCGGTTTATGTTTATTAAAACAATTTGTCATGCAGAACAGGAATGGGAGAATGGGAACATTAAATCGTGCTGTACTCAACCTGAAGAAATGAGTTACAATAAAATTAATGGCAGGCAGGCCACAGCTGACACTTGTAGCCGTGTGGAGCAGCTACACACTGGTTCGTTTCATTTGCTGATCGTTTCTTGTTAGGGTCACGCCATTAAACTTACATATTGAGAACTACTGAAAATCTGAGGCAATGAAGGTAAAGTTTATGAAGCAAAAGTGGGGGTTTTTTTCTGCTGCTAATGCATTCCTTTCAATTATTACAGAAATCAGGAATGCAGATTGAAAGTTTAAATCATACTGAGTTATTAAAGACGTGTGTTGGAGTGAATGTCCTTCAATTTTACAGAGGCTTAGAGAGCTGAGAAAGAGCTGAGTTTAGGCTAAAGTGAGACCATTCTCTAAAGGCTTTGAGCAAAGAGAACAGCGAGAATAGTGGTCATGAAAGGTCTCATAACAAGTTTAATAAAAGCTGCTTTATTTTCTTTCCCTGGAACTCAAGGGGTCCTTATTTGATATCTTCAAATTTATTTCAGCCCAAATCTTCATTATTTTAAAGTAGAGGCAGGAGGCAATGACCATGGGAATAGCATTGAGCCTCTTGGAATTCAGCAAAGAGGCACAGTGACATAAACCCCTCTTGTGACACAATTACGGAAGAAATTAAAAGTGTCAGGCTCTATGTACTTTAGCTGCATAGAAGAAATCTGGCCTCCTGATGAAACATCTTTGTACATGAAAAAGTAATACCCTGCCCTTGTTTCCCATTATACAACAATGTTAAGGAGTCTTCTGGGGTGATTATTAGGGATTTGGTGAAGCACAATAAATGCTGAAGATTAAATCTGAGCACTAGCAATTAGTATTGAGGGAGGAAGAGCACTTTTTTTTTTCCCTTTTTCAAAGTATTTATTAATGAAGCTATTTAAAGAAAACCCAGCCAACTGCTGCAGTTAGGAAATGTGAACCTTTCATTTCTAGCAGTTTTATACTTGTGCAAGTCCTACAAAGTCCATGGGGTTATTCTTGATTTATACCAGTGTGAGAAAGTAGAAGATCAGGCTGTCTCTGTGGGATTTTTTTCCCTCATTTTCCTTTTTTTAAACTAAGATAGTTTTTTTAAGTCTTGGAGAAAGCCTTCAAAGGGTGTATTGAGCCACAGGTTCTCTGCCTATGTCCCCAGTCACAAAGTCTGGACCAAGCATCCAAGAGTTCAGCATCCAACCACTGTAACAGAACAGTGGAATGGGACCTGAACTCAGGAAAATCCAGTTTGTTGAGGTGAATGAAGATATTTAAAAGAGCTTCTTTTAGAAATCTGTTTTGTCCTTTTGGTTTTCCAATAAGGGGAAGGGCAGATGTTTCACTCAGAGAAGTAACTTCATGTTTAGCCTCAGTGGTGAAGGTGTTGCAATCAAAAAGGCCATTCCAAACCTGAGGAAAACACATGGAACAAAAATTCCCTTCCCTTGCTTATCACTTCCTCACAAACTGATCACCTCCTTGAAATAACAGCCACTTCTCTGAGAGCACCAGTAGGCTCATTTCTGAGGATAAAAGGAGAGACCAAAGGCCCTGGCTCACAGATTATTTTCCCTGCTGAGGTCTAGTGCAATAAGAGCAATCCACTGTGGTGGCAAGCACTCATGGTGGACCTGTGTCTGGGAAACTCCGTGGCTTTTGGAGTGGCTCCTGCCTGACTTTTTGATGCCGTGCCGGACGTGCAAATAAAAGAGAAGTGGTTTTGGGAAATGGGAAAATCACTGAAGGGATAATTGTTTCTGTGACATTGGGCTCTGTGGCTGGTGGCCTCCTCTGAGGGCCAAAGTGAAGATGTAAGGAGGCACAGATCTGGGGGCTTGATGCTCTAAATCTGGACAGCCAGCAGCGGTCCATACTGCCGTAGTGGGAGGTGCAGTAGGACCATGGCAGACAGCTGATACCCACATATTGCTGGCTTTAAGTCCTTTCCTGTGTCCTCTTCTACATTCATTGAAAGGAAAACACATTTTATTAAAACATTTTGACCTCTGCCCCTTTCCAAATAGGCTTTTAAATGTTGTGGCAAAGCTCTGACCCGGTATTTTTAAAAGTAGGATTTTAATGTTATCTTCCATCTTAATTTGGGGGGGTGATTTGTAACACTCAGTAAACTTGGGGAGAAACCAGTTAGTCCTTTATCCCCTTACGTGTAAAACTCATGAACTCTGAGCAACACAGACACTGTGAGTGTCTTGCTGAATTGCTGTGCTTATTATATGAGCAAACACCCCTTTGACATGGAGGACAAGGATAAAGTGGAGAATTTGGAGTCATATTTATCACTTGGATTATTAATAATAATAACATCTGGCATCTTTACAGCACTTTACATTTTCAAAAAGCTGCATAAACATTAACTAAATGGTATTTAAGTGCGCATAAATGATATTCAGAGCCATTACCCTCTACTCACTGTGGGTCTGCACTGAAACATGTGTGCTGCTGCTTGTTGGAAAATCTTTACTGCTCATGTGAAGTATCAGTTTTTCCTGGAAGAACCAGACTGACCATTTTTCATTTTGTTTCACATGCACCCGAAGCCTTTTGTCCATATTATGGATTAATGGTCTGCGAAATTTCAGTTTATTGGGGAAAAAGAAGTTGTTGATTTTACTTACAGGAGCATAAAAACAAATAAAAATAAAGTAGAGAGCTCAGAAAGCAAAACATTACTCCTACTTTTTTTTTTTTAATCACATCTTAGTTTGATTCTTACCACGGCCATGCATTTTATGCTCTGTTTCCTGACTATGCGGTCTGCTTCTGCTTCACCACATACATTTGAATGCTGGATGTTCCTAGGGCTGCATGCCATGGACCAATCCAGCCATTCAGAGCCACCTGATGTAGTTGTGCCTGTCTCAGTATTGCCAAAAGAGGTTCTACTTGTCGTCCATCGAATAGGGACTGTTCAGGATCTTTCATGACCCATTGTTTTCAAAGAAAATATCTGTACTTGCCTTATCCCTCCCCCCAGTTTGAAACTTTCTTTTCTGTAGCCGCACTAGTTTGTATTGCAATAATGCTTTCCTTTTCTATGGCTTTGGTGTCTTTCTGCCATTTCAGTAAAACAGAAAGTGGGGAAGATTTTAGGAGCATCCTGCATGCTTCTCAGTAGTTACAGCAAGTCTGTGCCTGAAAACAATTTACTGTACCACCCCATCAAAGAGGAGCAGAAATCAAACGTCAAACAGCAGCTTTCAGGCTGTATTGCATCAATGTAATCCAGGAGCAAGCAAATAATTCTACTGTCACTTAATTAAAAGTTTTAATGCCTTATGTCTTTGACCTTGTTCTTTAGCTGAACACATAAAAGCAAAATGGGTTGCTACCTTAATCTCACTTTGTGCCATTGCCCTCTGATGAGAGAATCCTCCTGGTACCTCTGATGTGTCATTGAAGTGAAGGGAAGGGCTGTGCAGACTGCTTGCTCCTATCTTCTGCACGGAGCCTACCTTGACAAGGTTCCTCTTGCTATCTTTAGTCTTCTCCCTGGAGCATCTGGCACACCAGGACAAGAGGGATCTCAGCCCCACAGCTTCATTTGGGCCTGTTAACTGTAACTACTGATGTCGTTTACAAGGATAAACCCTTAAAGCCAGGCCAAGGTAGACACAGAGAGAACATTGGAGTAATTCCCTTTGGACAGCAGAGATTGGTGTTCAAGTTATTGAAAATCTGTGTAACTCATTTTCTCTTTTGTCATACTTAAAAAATCCATGAAGTTTGGCTGAGTGCAAACAATAAGCTTTTATAGTGGCTGCCCTTGTTCATAAATGTGTAATCTTCTGGGACCATCAGAAAAGCTTTGGTACAGCAAATTAAAAGTCTCTAAACTTTCCTGTGTCTCCTTGGACGTTTTGTAGACCTGCAAATATCAAGCAGTAATCAATATACTGCCTCTCTAACAGTTTAAGGCAAACAGGCAGCTCCCGAGTCAGAGAGCGCAGGGCAGCTTTCTCACGGCTAGACGCGGCTCCTGCCAGGGTCACAGAGGAGCAACGTCCCTTGGCTGGCACGGCGAAATCAGGAGGGGCCAGCTGGACACAGCTACATGCACTCGTTTCCAAGGCTCTCAGGTACTTTCTGTCCCATTACCAACTCCCTCGTTTCCACAGTGCTGTCAGTGAGCTGTGCCCAAAGTCCACACTGCTCTGTGGGTCACAGTGTTTTGTGATCTCCTGTTCCCTTCATGTGTCCATGTGTGCACGTTTCCCTAACGAGCCAATTATATTGCAGCCAGCAGGGTGAGTTGCATGTTCCCTCTCTCCTCATTGTTTTAGCACAGTTTAGCAATACTCTCTTACGACATCCTTTATTTTATCTCTGAGAGAACTGTTATTTTTATTTGTGGCGAGGCATATGGTATTCAATTACAGAGCATTTGCTCTTTCATATCTTGTCAGTGAATAACCTTATCAGTTTAACAGCTTCAGCGAGGAATATTCAGCACGGGCCAGAGAGGGTGAGAATTAAGGGTGTATTTTTTGCCTATCGCCAAACATTTGCATTCTCTCCCCAGTTAGTGAGGATTATGCCTGAGTCAAAAATGACTTTACACCCACTGGAAACAGCAGCTGTGGGGTTGGGTGGGCTGGCTGAAAGTTTAGTGTTTTCTACCGCTGCCCAGCTCCTCTCTGGTTATTGGAGTCATCACTGCTCCCTGTGAGTGGAGAACGGATTCCTGCAGTTGCTCAGGCAAACTGGACGTTTGCAGCAATTCAGGTGGGCAGTGCTGCTGACCAGGTGCCCAGCTATGCTGATGAAGCACCTAAAGGTGCAGCAAGCCAGCTGGACCAGTGTCCAACTGTGTTTTAGCTGTAGAAACAGCTTGGGCAAACAGTACCCATGTGCTTCTGACCCTTGTGTGCTCGCTGGGGTTGGGTGGCAGCCTGGTGCCTGCTCATTTATGGAGCCAAATGGCCCAATGCTATGCTGAGATGATGAGAAAAATGGAGGCAAGTTTTGTCTGCAAAAAATTTCCTGTGACTTCTAGTCCATTTCTAATGCCTGCTTATTTTTATAATAAGGAGTGCTCTTTTCTCTAGCGTGGCCTGTTCCAAAGCACATTTACATCAACATTAAAGCCTGCCACTGACCTAGTGGCCTTTGGATCACGCCCATAGCCTCCTTATCTTCTTCCATATTACTGGCACACCTTTACCTTAGGTCTTGATTTCTGTGGAGCTCTTTAGGTCAAGCTCTATCTCATTGATGTGCCCGGGCTTAAATTGATTCAGAGAGAAACTGACTGTTCTTCTAAAGAGGTGGTCATTTTTCTTAAGCGGCTTCTATTTTTAGATAAAACTCCTTGAGGCAGCAGGC
Source organism: Ifrita kowaldi (assembly GCA_013398055.1). NCBI lineage: Eukaryota > Metazoa > Chordata > Aves > Passeriformes > Cinclosomatidae > Ifrita > Ifrita kowaldi. Next base: position 463,909 of record VZRS01005498.1, read on the forward strand.
AGCCTTGGTGCCTTGCTGGCAGGAGTTGCAGTGTGCTTTGTGACAAATCCCTTTGGGGCACACCACATGGCAGCTGGAATTGTACCCAAGGATACCCCACCACTTCCATCAGCGGGTTGGTATCAGGAAAAACATCAGATTTTTCATTCTAGAATTGAAGAAAGAAACAACAGGGTTCAATCTTGATTTAAGTTTTCGGTTGGGTAGGTCCTAATAATGTTGCCTGTCTTCCTGAAAATCTTAGAAGTGCACATCTTTTGTTTCCAATGGAGACTTTGTTGCTTGAATGGAAAATTTAGGCGGGTTGTCTTAAATGTTCTGTGTGTAATTACGAGATTGGTTTAACTGTTTGGACAGCCTTCTTTAGCATCTTTTGGGGAGCCTGTGTGCCCAGCTTCTGGAATCTCAAGCAGGCCCTTTTCCAGGGGAGAGCTCAACAGAAAAAGCATTGCAATTCGTTTCTTCCCTTCTTCTCTCTTCTGGCTTCTCCCATTTTTTTTCTGCAAGCACTGCTGGGTGTGTAAGCACTCAGTTGAATGTAATACAGATGTAATACAGAGGCAGTTGTAGGGTCAGAGGCAGGTGTGGAGCCTTGATATGATCCCGTGGTAGGAAATGAGAGGGATGTTTGGTTCTCAAAGGCCAATTCATTTAAAATTGAGAAACTATTGGACTCATTGCTTATGGCAGAGTTATAATTTGCTTTGCTTTTTCTGAAAGCCAATAATTTCTCTAGCATCAGGGAGGATTAAACACCTGTATTCACAATTATGCATAAGAAATGGAATATTTTGTTCTTTGGCCAAAATCCAGAGGACTCTAATGGGGGCTAAGGAGTAACATCCACTCGAGGCCAACTCTTCAATAGATGTCCACAGCAACATTTCATGTCCAAAACATTTGCTACTGGCCAATGGCAGACAAAAGACACCTACCTCTACTCTGAGCAAGAGTCCCCCCCACCTTTTTTTTTTTGATTGCTTATTAAATTAGTCTAAATAAAGAAGCATCAAAGAAAAACCAGTAGAGTGAACACTAATGCTGGTGACAGATTTCTGTCAGCAGCTGACCTTGTGAGATGGAGTCACAACTCAAAGTGCCTGTATAATACCAATGAGTTGGGGCTGTTTAGTTGGGCACTGCCATCACTTGATTATTCTGTGAGAAATTTCAGAAATACAGTTGCTTTATGAGCCCGACTTCTATGATAAATTTCCAAAAGCAAAAATGTGAATTTAAATTATTCGTATTCATGTGAGCGTGGTAGAGATTTTTGGAATTGCTGCGGCAAGTTATGGATGATGCATGAAATGAAAAAATCCCTGCCCAGTGCACAAGGAATACAAAAAGGGCTCTGCAGCCAGCACTGTGCTGCACTGTGCTACGGGTTGTGTGCTCTCTGGGGAGAGGGGTTTGTATTTTTTGAAAAGCACCCAGCCTTCAGCACATGCACAAAAGTAAACAAAAGACAGAATGAAAGAAAAAGAAGAGAAATACCTCCTGACACCCAGGAGCACCTGCAGTGTAAGACTGGTGCCTTGTTTCCTACATCTGCCGTTCGAGCACCCCAGAGCTACCAAGTTCTGCACGTGTGGGGCAGATTCTCCTCTCCTGAGGTCAGCTGTTCATACATACATATTTTTGTGTTGCAAAAAGAATGGGGCAAAACCTCTCCCAGATCTGGCTTGTGTATTTCTCCCTGGTCCAAGGATGACATGAGACAAAAGAAAAAAAAAAGGTCTTATATGGGGTAACGTGATCACATCCACAGTACCTCACGTGAAATAGTGTCTCATTTGCTTCTACTCTGAAGCTGATCATGTAAAACAGTGGATATCCAAAAAAAACCTGAAAAAATACCTGCAGATAATTTTTTCTAAATTTAATTCTAGCATTAGAATTTTCCCAGTCTTCTAGTTTACAGGAAACTGGAGTGATCTTTCTGGGACTGCACTCAGCATTACTGTGTTCCAGATCTGAATCTTTGGTCACTTATTTAAATGATTGAACTCCTAAGTTAAATAGATAATATCTGCAAACACTGAATGTGATCTGACTTTATCTTCCAAATGTAAAGTATTTTCTAATTATCTAATGAACCCTTATACATGTGCATGTATTCTTACCTGAATACTAGTATGTATAATATATCCTTAAATAATTCCAGTCTGCTAAATCATATTCTAAAGTTCTTTATACCTGCTGCATTGTGCTTATTTGGTAATTTTTGCACAATCTTAAGACATCTGTGTTTTCTGGTTCAGACAGACCCTGTATGGGCCTTCCCATCCCACAGCTTCATATCTTACTGTTCTCTATAGGAACAGTGGGACCAAATGATCATTTTAGCCTCCTTCCGACTGGATTGTATTCTGCCCTGTTTTAGTGTGTGGCCACCATGACATCAAATAACATTTAGATTTTGCTTTTAGTGCTGGGTACTGGGTACAAATGATGTGTGTGGTGGTTGCTCTCTGTTCCTGAACTTCAATGTGTGTTTTCAGAACGTGCTAATTCATTTCTAATCTTGCAATGCAGTTTGTTGAAAGCCTCCTGCTGTGTAAATAGATTAAGACATCTGACCAAAACCTCTGTTTTATCTTAACCTTTGCCTTCACTATACCTTTGCTTTCCAGTATTCTGTTTAGCAAAATACTTTTGGGCTCTTTTTTCCCCTCCTCTCGTACATTGTGCCTAGGATTACTCATTTAGGAAGGGTCACTGCCTTCTCAACACTCACATTCCTTTGCTGAACACAGGTGTGTGAGTGCTTCCACACTTAGTGCAAACAGACCTGGTCATTTCTCAGCTAAGAACAAAAATAATTAACATGCTTCATTTATGTTTTGACAGGCATTAATGGAAGTATCATCCTAGTCTTAAAACCCCAGGTTTCTCCATATCTTGAGCTAGAGGGATACCACTGAGATTTTAATGAATAGAAAAAACCACAGTAAGTGTTAGAAACACGAGAGTGTAGTCAGGCTGAAGTCCATGAGCAGTATCAAGCAGCTACCCATGTATTACATTTATAATTTATTGCCCATTGTTCTTTTACTGCTTGTTAATATTTTCCTTTAGAAAAAAACCCAGATTTTACTAATTCTGCAAATGTTCACGCCCTTTCCCACAACTTTGCTTTGACCTGTCTTTTATATCACAATGTTCTGTCTGTCTTAGTCCATCTGCTCAAGCTTCCTATCTGTGTGAATCAAGTGCACTTCTCTGATTAGTGATGCTGCCTGGCAATTGGCTTTATAGCCTGTTTTGGCACAGCATGCAGTAATGTGGTTCTATTAGCCCATGGAAAAGGTTTCTGAAGCTGCTACAGCAAGGGAGCCAGACCAGTAGGTCAAAAACAGCACCTCACCCCTATTGCACCATGATCTACCAAGTCTGCCAGCTATAGACAACTTCTTTCCTTTCACTGAAGACTCACAGCTTGTGTTTTTCTGTTGGCATTTCAGGGTGAGGTTTCCTATCAGTGTGTGTTGAGTCGTGTTTCCTTGGAAATCAGCCTGTTGGGAAGGGATGTAACATGGACAGAGAGACTTGCCTGAGATCCTTGGGGCTGGAAGTACTGGGGAAGGTGCTGCACTCACCTGAGCTGGCCCTTGGTGTGTGGTGGCACGGAGCACCTCTCTGGTGCCTCCAGGATGAGGTGGTGCAGTGCTGTGCCACACCTATGGCTTGGTCTGCTCAGCCTGGCTCTGGTGCAGAGACTTTGCTGGGTGTTTGGAGAGGTGGGCACTAGCTCTGGTGGCTCCCCCTACACTTTCTCTGCTGTGGCCAGGTTCTACCAGCTGTGTCCAGATGTGAAATGTTAAACTGGGCTAATTTGCTTCATGTTTGCTCGTGGTCTGCCATGTTACTTCTGGTCCTGTGGCACCAGGCAGGGCTCTATTGTGTGGCACAGCCAGTGTGTGTTGGCTCTGTGGCTGCTGCCTTCCTTCACATCCCTGTAAAAGCTTTCTTTCCTCTCTTGGCACCATCCAGAGTGTGGGCCCAGCACTGCTGCTGGCAAAGCAGCCACGCCACAGCAGCACCAGATACCGTGGTTACATGGGTCTCCCCAGTAAATGCATCCCTATATTCATTAGCCTCTGTGCCCTGTAACTGCTTCCTTACAGAGGGAAAAACATCCCCTGGAGGTGTCTTGGACCCATTTTCCATAGGAGTAAGTTGCCTGTAGGTCTGCCCACCATGCGTGTCTCAGCATGGTTTGCACTGTGTTCTTAAAGCACTCAGAGCTCTTGAGGATTGTTTAGGAGAGCAGCCATCTCATAGCCATGCATTTCTATAGGCTGGTGGGAACCCCAGCCGTGAAATAGTTAATTAAAAAGTCTCCAATTAGAAACTGAATATATTTTGCAAAAAAAGTTACATTTGTTCTTCTCAGTGAGAGGAAAAAAAAAATAAGCAATTCAAATCATTTTGAAGTTCCATTTCTTCATTCATTAGGAGACTTAGCTTGCAAAATCCTAATTAAAAAGAACATTTTGTGTTAATGAAAATGTTCTAATTTTTTACCTTAAGAAGTCAGTTAATTTTTTTCCATAGCATCCGGGAAAAAGAGGTCTCCTTAATGGCTTTGTTCAAGTTTATATTATTTGATTGCAAAATTTGTGAGACAAAAGAGAGCTAAACTCATTCTGTGGTGCCCTCCAGTTAACTGTTCAGTTGAAAAATGACCTTCATAACTAAGTCCCTTGCCTTTTCATCGATATCAAGGAGTTACAACTCTAACCTACAGTTGAGGAGGTGGCTCCAGTCTGGTAAACCATCAGAAATTGCATGAGCACCCCGTGGAGTGTAGATATTTATAGATATCTAAGAGGACTAGAGATAACTAAATAATTTGAATCTGAATTCTCAAACAGCCTAGGGCTTTTCTGCTGGCTTTCAAATCCAGCATCCTCTTTGCATGACTTTTAGTCATTAAAAGCAGAGGTTTATTTCAGTACCTAATAATTCTGCGTCAGACACAACAATATTGCGAGTCAGAGATCACAGGAGGTGCACACAGGTTCCTACTATGGTACAACAGTGAGAAAGACAGCACTTTTTAGATGTCTTTAAATCAGCCACACTATATATGAGGTTATGTTAACTGTGAAACACATTCATTTATGCAGCCTTGAGATTCAATGCGGAGCTCTCTGCTGGTGTAAATCAGGGTGACCGTAAGTCAGTCGTGCTGTGCTGAGATATGCTCACAGAGAGCCCGACCATTAAGGAATTTTGCACCTTTGGTTTTGTTGCCTTCATTTTGCCACTAATCTATCTCTGTTGGGGTGGATTTTAATATTCCAAATCTCTTCATAGGCAGAAATCGCTATAAAAATCTTTACATTCTTACAGAAATACAGATCGGGAGTGTTAAAATATTTTGGACTTGCTCCAAGGACTGGAAAAATATTTATTGGAGTATCAGGGAATCACAGAAGCGCATAGGTTGGAAGGGTCCTCCAGAGGTCGTACAGTCTTCCCTCCTACGCGGAGCACATCTGGTGAGAGCAGGTTCTTCAGAGCCATGTCCAGCAGGGTTGGAGATGTGTCACTGTCTCCAAGAACAGACACTCCACAGCACCTCTGTATCACCTGCTCCCGTGGTTTCCACCTTGACAGTGACAAAGCTTTTCCGAATAGCCAGTCGGATTTTCCCAAGTTGTAGCTTGTGTCCATAGCCGCTTGCATCTTCCCTGTGCAGTTCCAAGGAGAGTCTGACTCCATTTGTTTGTACCATCTTGTTAGGTTGCAGTAGAGAAATAGCAATCTCTGTTTCACTTTCTCTTCTTTGAAGCCAGCAAACCCAATTGCTTCAGCTGCCCGTCACCTTACATTCTCCCAGCTCTCCAGTCATCCTGGTGGCCTCTGCTTTACTTGCTCCAAAAAGTCAGGGTCTTTATTTTCGGTGCAGCGGAGCCCAGGACTGGACACCGGGCTCCAGGTACAGCCTTGACAGTGCTGAATGAGAGAGGAGTCATCACCTTCCTGGTCCTGCTGGCTACATCCCTGCAGACACAGGCCAGAGCAGAGCTGGCTGCAAGTGCAGCCCTGTGGGCCACCAGCCGTGTTGGCTGTGAGGGACACTGCTGACTCCTCTCTCTGGGCTGCTGACCTGGCCTTCAGCTAATTTTTCTGAAAAATGTATTGATTTCTATCCCTTTGGCCCCCAGCCTGCACTGGTGCGTGGGCTTCCTCCATCCCAGCTGCAGGAATACTTAGGGTTTGGTATTGATCCTAGTAAACTGTATCTTCTACTTTGAACTAAGAGCTATTGGAGGTGCTTATACTAAGGAGAGGCAAAAACCCCTCTTCAGCCCTTTCTGTCAGTGTTGAGCATCTGCTAAGATTTAGAAGTGAGCACCTTTCTGCCATACTTTCTGCTTATTATTTGCTTTTTCCTGGTACTTTAGTGGTCAGCTTTCACCCACACTGCTGCCTGTAAAAATGAAGTGCTGCACCGGCACGCTCAGATTTTCAAACAGGACACGCACATCAAGCTGTGGGCCAGAGCAATACATCTGCAGATCAGCCTTCAGATGCAAAGTGTCGGGAAAGCACTGGAGACTCCTCTCCATCGACCTACACAGGGAAAGAATTACACTATAAAACTGAGACTCATTTAAAGTAATGATCAAATCTGAGGAAATGGCAATCTGTATGCAGACACTCCACAAGCTGAAAAAGAAGCTGAATTCATGGGTGAATTATTTGCTGCCAATTATTCTCTCAGCTCTAATATTGAGTTTTAAATATTTAGTTAGATCCACTTCCAACTTAGAATTTCGGTTTTCATTTAACATCATGAGTGACTATATATATGTATGTGTACACGACATACCTTATTTTCATTACACCTCCTTTGACTGCACTTGAATAGTAACGTGAATGAACTGCCTCCTTTTTGGTGGGTTTTTGGACAAGGTGCAAGAGTTTTCTCAGTGGGTTTTGGTAGTTGTCTGAGTACCTCTTTGATCTGAAAGTGACCCTGCCGTGTTGAAATGTGGGCTTGGCTAACTTCGTGGCAGGACTCTTGGAGAATTACAAGATGGCTGTAAAGATGCACTAACCCTTTTCAGGGCCTAAATTAAGCTTTAAATCAAAGCTAACTAGAATGCCACCAAAGCTTTTCCATTAAGACTGGCTTACACACCCTTGCACTGTGATGCACAGAAAACATCATAAATTTTGAACCCAGAGTGAAACCCTGAAGCTCTTGTCTTTACTTTCAAAGTTCGTGGAATGCTTCTTCACCACCAGTGAGCAATCCAGTGTTTGTGTGAATTGCTTTTTGAGTGTGAAGGCAGACGCTGACCTAGAAGGCAGTTGGCACTGGACAATTATCACCAGAAACTGAATCTCAGTCCTAGTCCAGCATTTTAGTTATCAGTGTGCAGGAAGTGCCATCATTTTAAGGCAAAAAAACCTGCAAGCATTCAAGGGGTCACTTTCTGTTAGAATAAGCTCTCCCTTGTGATTGATGCACACAGTGTGTTTTACCTTGAGGACAGGCCATCACTGCCTCCTTCCTTATATAACAATTTATATATTATTGTACTTAAAAGCAAGGACTTCTGTGGTTTGTCAACCAAATATGTGGAAAAAATATTTTTTTCTTTAGCCTCTTTTATTCTTCACTGAAGGTAGTGAGTGGTGTGGAGCTTCATAAGAAATGAAGTAAGACCAATCTCTCTCCTGAACATAAAGGTTCTACACCCAGAGGGTGGCTGGGCACTGGAACAGGCTCCCCAGGGCAGTGGTCACAGCACCAGCCTGACAGAGCTCAAGAAGCATTTGGACAGTGCTCTCAGGCACGTGGTGTCACTCCTGGGGATGGTCCTGTGCAGGGCCAGGAGCTGGACTCCATGGTCCTTGTGAGTCCCTTCCAACTCTGCTTATTCCGTGATTCTGTGATAAGATCTGCTTAGTCATAAATGAGCACTTGAGCAGGGTGTGAGAAGGGAGGAAGGTTTACAGCTATCAGCACCCTGGGGCAGTATCTGCATGTGAACTTTGACACCAGATCACAGTGGCTTTTCAGAATGAAGCTGGTCAAGGAGCCCAGAGAAGAGACAGAACTGGCGTTTGCCAGGGAAGGGAGAGGGATTCAGCCAGGCCCCTAAGCTAGATGGGGGAGGATGGGGCAGCACATATGAGCTCCCTGCTCCCAGAGGACAAGGCGGCCTGACTCACTTGTGAAAATAATTATCAATAACTGCTCAGGCTGAGTTTTAATGCAGAATTTCCTGGAGCTCCACACGCTCCCGTTCAGAAACGTGGGTGTTACAGCACCATTGTGAAATACCATGGTGAAACAGTCCATCAGACTGCCAAAGTTTGGCTTTAAAGCTAGGGCAGGAGAGGAAAGAATTGCTAACACTCCAAGGAACAGCTTGTCAGCTTGAGGGCCTTGTGTGTGCCAGCTGGATCCAAGTTGAAGTCTGGATTTGATCCACTAATGAAACATCATCCTCCAAAAACTACTGGCTGAAGGTGGCAGACCTCTGGAGACCTGCAGGGTTGATTGGAAAGCTGACTCTCTCTTAAGCATATGCTCGTGTGTGTGTCAGTTATGAAAATGAGTCAGATTTTCAAGTTTTCAGTTAAAAAAACTCATTAGGAAAACCATTGGCAAAATAGCTGCAAATTTCCCTCCCCATTGCCATCCCCTTGGTGTAATGGAAACAGTTCTGTTGATTTGAATGGGCTCTAGGGTTTTCGTCCTGTCTTGGTTGTGCCAAGGCCAATGCATTGCCCCCTGTGGCTCCTGCATTTAGTGAAATGTTTAAGAGTGGAAGAATGTGACATTTTAAGAAAAAAAGCTGATGGAATCTATGAATTTTCTGAAAAGTCTGGGGTCAGTTCCTATGTGATGACAGTTCTGGGCTGAAGCAGACAAAATACTTTCGCCTTCCAGCTGGGGGGAAAGAAGGATTTCCATTGAAGTGACATAGCTCAAAATCCATTTCTCTGTCCCTAACACGATACAAAAGTGTGTCTCAGCAGCAAGCTGGTTTCTGACCTAGGGAATAGAGGAAGAGTTTTCCCCAGGAACTCACAGGGCAGTGAGAGTGTGCATTAGGTAGCCTCCAGAAGATCCCTTCTACAGCAGACTTGTAAATGGATGCCCCCTTTCCACCCTCAGTTCTCCACTCTTTACTCATATAAATATTTAAGTAATTATTTTTTTAGAGCTCTGGGAAACCTCTATCAATTGCCTCTATCAGAACCTGTGCTATTAGCTGAGAAACTTTCTACCATTATAGCAGCTTTTCACCACTTTCTATTTCATTAGCATTCATTTTCTTTAGACATATGACAGACTACCCACTGGAAATGTAGGCATCTGGGAACATAAAGCTAAAAGCTGAGGTTTGCTTCAGTGCTTGCCAGCCCACAGAATTTTATTACCTAACCTACCTTTACCTAAATCACAGAAAAATGACAAACCTTTTGATGCATGTAAAAAAACCCCTGAAACAGAGTTAAACTGCAAGCTTGACTGATGCAAACTGACATAAAGCACCACAATGGCTCGCATCAGAGACAGATGTTTTCTCAAACTCCAGTTTAGTTGTGTTTTTGCAGAGTGCACTACTGATTGGTTAAACATAGCCCTTGTAAAAAGATTTGGGGCTGGAGTTCAAGCTCAAATCTCCACGAGTAATCAGCGAGCTGATGGCACTATTCTCACAGGTGGAAATGGGGAATGCAAATTTTAGGAGCAGCACATCTGTTCTCCCAGCTAATCGGGTATGAGTTCTACAGGAATGACCACATTAGCAACCTCGGTGTCGTAACTGGAGGGACACAAATCAACAGGGCTGTGTGTGCTAATGTTGAGGAATTTGGAAATCTGAGCTGCAGATTCACACAGACCAGGCTTCTGTTCATGGAAGGTCTGTTACGAGGTCCTGGTGCCAAAAAGTTTCCCAGAAGAGGAACTGTGGTGGAAGGCAGTCCTGGTCTCACTGTCAGATAATGCAAAAAGAAAGAGCTTTGGTGTGGTTTTGGTAGAAAGTGGTACAAGCAGGAGGGAGATACATTCCTATAGCTGAGTGACTCAAGTGGCTTTAGCTTCCCGTGCAAGAAATCCCCATGGAAGGAAGTCAAGTCACTAAGTCATTAGTTGATTTTTGGAAGAGAATCACACAGATTGTTTTTGTTCATGCTGTTTGTCAAAAAAAATCAGCAGTTTGGGGAATTTCTGTGTTAACATCTTTTTACCTAAGCAGGCAAGGACCGAGAAGAAACACAGCAGAGTGACTGACATCAAATCACTGTCAGTAAGGCTGAGATTTCAAGCTTGCTGGCTAGATGGAGGCAATGGCCTGTCCCCATGCTGCTCCATTAGTAGAGATATATGGACATTGTTTGTGGTCAGTTGTCAGCTCTTTTGGTTTTCTTTCTCTTACAAAAATCCACATGGGAAACAAAAGTAGAAGTTGCACAGTCTCATATTAACCTTAAGTCTTCTGTTCTGTGACATGTTACAGGCTGTCAAGGGGGTGTCATCAGCTGTGCACACTGGACACTCCCTCTCACACACTGGTGGAAATTGCAGAGCCTGAATGCAAACACTTCAGAAACCCTCTGAGATGTCAGTCTTGGATGTTTTTTGTTTTTATCACCTTGCCCTGATGAAGTGCAGGGACATTCTAAGTGTAGTGTCTGGTATCAGCCCCTTAGGACAAAACCCCTCCACCCCACCCTGTGTCTAAAACAAGCCTATGCAAAGTTATTAACCCAAAAGCTGGCAATTTGTCAATGGTTTAATACACCTGGAGTGATGTCCTGGATGCTTCTTTAGCACATGCTGTTTTTGATAGTATAAACTTATAATTAACACCCAGTTATATTTACCCAACAAATTTTGTATCTATTCATCAGAACTCCATACATTACATTTTCACAAAGACACACACGCACAGAACTCTATGATGGTGCATTGCACAGAGTGTTTTAATTTTACAGTTGTTTGCATGTTCTTTTGCCTATAGCTTTGTTGTTGTCCTACATGACCCATTCAGGTGATTTATTCCCATTCACAAAGAGGACTGTAGCTCCTATGAGCAAGTCTTCAGCATTCCATAGGAGGACGCTACCTACCTCCTTTCTCCAGCTCCATCCATGACTGTCCAGCCTCTCTTGCAGAGAGCTCTAAGCTTGTTAAAACCTTGTGATTACTAATGGATGTGTTAGCTGGTGCTATACTCGGCTTTCTGGTCAAAATCTAAGCCCATTTCCTCTTTAGTTTTGCATGGTATGCTGAAGGAAAAAGTATCCCCAAGTTCTTTTTGTCTTAATTGTATCCTATCAGCTGGCCAGAATTTTATTCTGCAGATGCTCAAGCTGTCATTTGTGGTATGCAGATGTATCAGTATCATGTTTCAGGTAGACCTAGACCAAATAAATGGAACTTAATTAGCATTAGAACTTCTAATTCAGGAGACTACATCAGACACTTAAATCTGTTGCTATTCAGGAAAGCAGAGATGATTTACCAAATGATAAAAGGAAGCATGTGCTTCTATAACAGGACATTCTTTCCTGAACTGTGCCTGATAAATTATCTTTTCACATGTTGTTTGTATCCATGTGACAAACCTGAATTTTGTACACACTGTAACATCATTTTCAGGACAAGAAGATCACTTTTTAGTCTCTTTTTTAATTCTGTGTCTGAAAAATGGCTTTATTAACCTCTAGTTACTAAGGAATAATAACTCTGTGGTCTGTTGCTCTTCTGCAAATGTGTGATAACCTCTGAAGAAACGCAATGTGCTACACAGAGCAATAGAAGACTGGTTTTAACTATTCATCCAATAGTTTTTGGACACCTGTATTTAAACCACTGTTTATCCTGTGTTCCTCATAAGGAAGGTCAGACATGACATGTGATATTAAAAAATTTTGGGCACCCTTGTCAAACTTTACATCTGCACAGAATGACCCTCATCCAGAGATCTTCTTTATCCCAAGCCCCAAGCAATGCAGTGAAATCAGAGCATCACGGCCATTAATATCTATAGAATGGGACCATACAGCAAGAGGGTCAAATATAAAATAGCCATGAGGATCTGTGGAAGTATATTCCCTTACCTAATGTCTGGGGCATTCCCTTTACTGGAAAACTAAAATGGCAGAGAAATTCAATGGCAATATAGCCAAAGTAATGCTCACTGGAAAATGGGAGCCCTGGCAATATCTACACAGCAAACTGCCTTAGATTAAGCAAGGGCAAATGAGTTTTTACTACTCAGAAGAAATATTGTGGAATCACAGTGATTAGCTCTCTAAAAATAGCTACTTATTGCTCAGCAGCAGCTGGGAAAGCAAGGAGAATTTTCCGAATTATTAAGCAAAGAGAGAAAACAGAAGAGAAAATATTTATTCCGCCGCATAAATTAGTGGCACGGCCGTGTTTCAGGGGCGCTCTGTAGTTTTCCTCACCCATCTCTAAGGGATGGGAGCAGGAGCCGGCGGAGCGCGTGCGGCCCCGCATCCTGCTGCTCCCTTGCTCCAGACGCGCCCATACGGACACATTATTGGCAAATGGCTGCCCCACAGGGCCTGCAAATTGTGGTGAGCTCCACTGCTTGGAAGCCATGCCAGATGCCTTCTGGCAGCAGCTCGACAGCAGCCTATGTCACTGTGGGGGTGACTTTGGGCTTTTGTGCAGGAACAATGTCCTGGCCTCCACAGGCTTCCTCAGTGTCCCCCTGGGCTGGACTTCTGCCCCTGGGGATGGCAGCAGCTCCCTTGCCTGCAAGAATTCAGTGGGAAATGGAGAGGCACAGCCTTGCACAGGAGTGCCATGCCTTCCACCAGTTGCTCCCAGAGACACAGTGACTGCCCCTATGGATGCTGTAGAGTCAGGAGATGACCTCCAGTCAGTACTTCCTTCCGTGCAGGGCCAAGGCTCTGTCTCGCTCAGGACCCATTCCCTCATTTCATATCCTATCCCCCATTTTGAGGAGGAATGGAGATAGGCCTGAATAGGCTGCAGGTTTGTTTAAAAGTAGTTGACCTGGATTCAAGGCCTGGGTCAGAAAGGTGTTTAAATTTTTGGTTTTAAGAAACTGAGATGGCATAACAATTCTAGTATCATTTCCTGAGAGCTGGCCACCATGAGAGAGAGGATACTGTGTTAATTGGATTTGCTGTTTGATTTAACATGGCAGCTCTTCTGCCTTTAGCAACAAAGGAGGAATCAGCTTCTTAGATTTCCACTGCATGTTTATACGGCCTGTTGACATTTTCTTCATCATCCGCTGTCTCGTGATTTTGTTTCAAAAGAAGGGTAGGGCTGTGGTTACAGATACACAGGAATCTGTACATCTGTGATCTCTCAGAAGGTTTATGATGTCATGTGGCAGTGTGTGGCTTCGGTTCAGTCATCTGTGTCTCGACCCTGTCCCTGGAAAATTGATGGGAGTCTTCTCTGTGATATTAAAAAGCCCAGCTTTTTGGCTTGCTTCAAAGCAGTGAGAGTTATTCCATCCATCTCAAATGGATATGGCCTGCAACTTCAAACTGGGCAATGGTAGCTCTTAAACACTTTACAGTGATGTTGTGAGGCTTAATTAATTGAAAGGAATTAATGGAAAGGAATTTAAATGGAAGGGGAGATGTAAGTGAATAATCTGATTGTGTGGAAGAATCTTTTAGTGCAATGTTGAACTAAAAGGGTCTGAAATGCATTCATGCTCCTGAAAAATGCTGAAGGGTTAAAATGACCTCATTCAACATCAACTAATACACTCCAATATACATTAAAGCAGGTAGATTATTTTTTAAACAGTGCTATCCTGCTAAGTGATGCACTATGCTCAATGATAGACTGGTTAAAGCTGTAAATGTCATTGTTAAAATGAGTATCTTTAACAGCTAATATCTATTAAAATGAAGCACTTAGGCACCAGAAAAGACAGTTTTAAACTGTTAGGTTCCCTAAATTATTTTTGTACAATCAAAATGAGACTCTTAGGGATTAGGTGGCAGAGTGGGTTAACATATTACTTTTCTGGATGGAAGATGTACCATCAAATCTTGCTTAAAAATACAAATGAGCTGGGACTGCTGTTCTTCAGGTGATCCAGCATGTGTGTTTCTAAAATATATTTTAATACACTTGATAGTGATTTGCAATAGAAGTAGAAAAGGACTTTGCCTGCTGTTACCATGTTTTAGGTAAAGATAGATTAGGACTTGGGTTCACAATTTGGATTGTTCCTTTGACAAGCTGACTAAGGGATTTTATCATTTTTATAGCTCCATTTTCTTCCAACAACCTCTTGGGACACAGCTACAGCAGGTGTTGTAAAGGGTTAAACTCAGCAAGTGAGAAAAAGGCTTTTCAAAGCAAGCATGTTCATGTAGTAAAAATGAGGAATAAGCAGGTGCCTACCAGTACGGATAAGTGCAGAGGGAAAGTGAGCTGCAAAGAAGCAGGTCCCAGTATATTTGAATTGAAACTCTCCAACTGGTGTGTCAGCATGTGTTTGCTGTAACTCATCTGAAACTGCAGATCGGACCACAGGGCTACGTGTAACTTTGCACTTGAAAAATTGTGCATTTATCTTAAAAAGCAGAGATGTTACTACTTCTTTTTCCTTTCCTCTGTGTTGTTAAACGCCCATTGGCGAGGTACACAGTCCACCAGCATTTGACCTCCCTCATGAAGATGAGGGAATGCTTCGTATTATATTTCCTCCTTGAGTAATTTCTTAGTTCACAAGGCCCCAAGAAGCTTACCTTGAGACACACCAACTGTTAAGAACTTTATGGAAAGCTTTTCTGCACAGGTTGATCATAAATCCTTAAACACATCATTCCATGGATGTGATGCTGTTCGTTGCGGGACCAATCCTTCAGTGCACCCATGTTTTATATCCTAACCTTCCTCTTTTGGTGCATGTATCAGGCTGCTGCTATTGTGTCTTTTGGTACGGATGGAGGGCATCACAAGAAAAAAAAAGTGTTCTGCTTCATTGGCATAAAGAATTCTTTGTTTTCATGAATTCTTTGTTTTTGCGAGGTTTTTTTGCTTTCAAAGACAAGCTAAAGACAACTTATTTTGTTGAGTAGAACCTTAGCAAAGGGTGAGTGCCAGAGCACAACTGGTGTCCTGCTTTTTCCGACAGCAGCTCTTTGTCTCCCAATGCTGTACACACATTCTAAGAGAGGTTATTCTTGTTTTGGAATGAAGTGATCCAGAATTTTCTTTTGTGCATCTTTCTCCCTAGGATTGTGTTAAGTAGGTGCCAGCAATGCGATAAGTAGGTAACATCTTGATGCGCAGAACTAGGTTTTAGAGAGTAGCAGCAACTAACAGCAAGGTTGGCTTAACCAAAATTTGTTCTAACTCTTGTGTTCCATAAAAATCTCAATTATAACCTTCTTAAACAGTTGCATGTGTGATGACGGGTAACTGCTTTGTTGCATTCTGCTGAAGACCAGTGCAAAAGGCCTCTTCGTTCTTTGGATGGAGCTCTGTGGAGAGAAGGAATCTATCCTTCCACAGTGACCCTTCATAGGAAAAAGCTAAACAACAATATACAAACCGAGAAATTTCTGCCATAGAGCTGTTAAATATAATTAAGTGGTTACTGTTTTATAGTAAAAAGGAATTATTTCAGGAAAATATGTCAAAGCATGGGGGCAGCTCACAGCGTTGTTGCCCTTTTTTTCTGGCCTGGGAAAGCTGGAGAATAGAAAATGTCAGGTTGTGTCTTTCCACGCATAGAAAGACAAGGTTGTTTGCAGAATTAAAAATAACTGCCAGCATAGCAGTGGCACTTCTGGGTATCTCCATACAAATGAACATAGTGACAGTGTATTACGCTAATTTAAATTGTAAGAATAAATTATTTTCCTATAAATACCGCATCAAATGATACATTTAGACACAACTTGGCAGTATCTTAGAGCTCTGAATAAGTGGCAGCCCACATTGCAGTTTCTTTTAAGCACCCATTTTAGTATGTCAGAATAAGTTTTCTGGCTAATATAAAATTATTTGTATTTCACATCCTTAATTGATGCTTTTAATTACTCTTCATATAGTTTAATAGTTTTCATATAGAAAACTGCTTTCTGTGCAATAAGCCGGATCTCCAATCTGCAGCAAAACTTGCTTGAGTCAGGTTTTTGCCAGGCTCTGTGTACCAGCCCCAAATACTAAATTATGTTGGCACTCTTACAGTAATCAAGGGAATAATTGTGAAGGTGAAATTTGTTGTAAGAAAACCAAATTAGAAGGGGAAAACAACATCGCTTAAGAGAAATATTTAGCATGAACTAATCTTTTTGGTCTTTGTCCTCCTACAGGAAGGACTGTTTAACCATGAAGTATAATTACTTAAAACATACTGTAGTTTATCCTGTGTAGATTAGTCTTCTGCTTTATTAGACTGCTAAAAGGCCAGTCTTCAAAGAATAAGCAAATTAAAGCTCTGTCTTGCTGTTTACAGTGCTGGGTCAGATCACTGATATCTACCAGCTTTAATGCAAAGCAGCCATGAGCTCCATTTAGTTAGTCCAAGAGTTAATGTCTATTTAAATCTACAAGAGTCTTTTCAGTGCCTCTTGTAGTCACTCATCGGGCTGTTGCAGAGTCAGGTATCTCCCCTGTGCCAGCTCCCTTTACTCACCAAAAAAATCCCCACTGGACTTCATCGGGAACAGAACTGCTCCTGCAGAACCATCACAGCACTGGCTTGGTGTCTTGTCATATTTTCTGATCTTGCACTTCCAGTGGGAGTTCCAGTTTCTTTAGGCCTTCTGCACGGTGATGAGGCCAAAATTACTCTCCTGAAGCAGTAAAACAGAGGGCTGATAGCATTTGAGTGCTGTGGAGGGGCTTGACAGGCTGGAGCCCACGGGTATTCGTATGAGTGGCTTTGTTTCCCACACCTCCTTTTCACCAGCATGTCATAGGTCTTTCCTCCTTTCCCCTTCTGTTACCTCTCTGCTCCATTGACGTGGCTACCTGAAAACAGAGGCTAGACAAGACTAAGAGAATAAAAGTGTGTATTTATTTGAAGGGCCTTCGAAGGTACACCTTGGGGGTGTAAAGCCTACGAGGGGCTCCACCCAAGATGGACCCTGGGTCACCACGGGTTCTTCACAATTTTAGAAGTTTGGTCCATTTGCATATCAGGGTTAATTCTCCAATTATAGCTACAGTTAGTGATGTGATTACCCCAAGATTGCCCCTCCTCTTCAAAGGCTTTTAGTTTCCACATTTTGGGGCCCGGGGCAATCAAGGCGTCTTTGGAGAGCAAATCTAGAGAGGTTTGTTATGTCTAACCAGCATGAGAGAACAGCAGCCAACAGGCCACATGAAACTTCAGGGTTACACACTAGGTAGTACAGGATCGGAAAAATATAAAAGTTAAAACCTAAGGCATCACCATGACAAACAGATTCAAATCACCTATGGGTGAAAAGGGAGAAAAATGTTTTTAAAGTGAGTTCTTCCCACAGTGCTAGGATTATCCTTAGGTCCTGCTGGTATCAGAGTGTAAAATTCCCCTTGCTAAGATGTGTGAGGCCATTCAGGCAGTCTCATATGGCTGTTCTGCCAACCATTGGAGTCAATCCGAGCTGGGAGGTGTCCGTGCACTTTGCAGTGGTCAGTCTTTTGTGATTTTTATCCCAGGGCCTTAATAGACTTTGGGGGAGAGCTCCTGGTCTTGGAAACAAGAGATTTCATGAAAGACTTTGCTTGAAAATGTGAATAAATAAAAGTGCCCAAGGACCTCAGAAGACAGAAACTAAAGAGAGAAAGCTGTTGTGTTACTATTATTTCAAAATATAATAATTTTAAAGGCAATTTCTTGGGGTTTTTTTGTAGAATCTTGAGTGAGTATTTTGGATCATGTTTGGTTGGTGAGACTGTGTTTTGGAAAATCCACAACTATTCAGATGATTGCATGGATTAATTTCAGCTGTTATGTGCAAAAAACCTTCCTGCTCAGGCTTTTCCACAATATTGGTATTACCTCTTAGTCTTGGCCAGGCCAAATATATAATGAAAGTGGCCTTTGTTTCTTTATTGCAATGCTTAAACTTCCTGTCCAATCCAAAGAAGTACAGGAAAATAAACAAACAAAAACGGGATCAAATTTAAATGCACAGCATGCTTGCAGCTTTGGGTCTGCTGTCTCTGCATTGCACTTCTAAATGTAAAAAGCATGATTCCTGCCCAGATGGGGGGTATGGCCAAGAGGGGAACCAAGGCGGGGATACTCTGCTTTCTATCTCCTGCACAGATTTTATTGCGTGTTTGTTCTTTCATTGTTGTTTTCTTTAGTCTAAAATAAAGATAAACTAGACAGAAAGCAAAGTGGCCAGGCGCCACTGCACAATTATAATTAATTCACTGTTAATGTTTCAGACATTGTAACAGAGTACATTGGAATTGCTGGGGCGGGGTGCGATTAGTTTGAGCTCTTCGTGTACAAACTACAGGAGAGTCACATTAAATACCCACTCTAATTAATGTTTTCAGAATGAGCACCAAAGGGAATAGTATGGCATGCCACTGACAGAAAAGTTGGTTTGTACTTCTTCCCGAGTTCCCACTGCATTCTCACCTCAAAAGGTGAGGATTTGAGAACATGTTGTGCCGTGACCTCAGAGCAGAATGTGCACAGCCCATTCCTAAACATTGCTTCACCATATTATATGGTCACCTTGGAAAGGAGGAGAGGCAGCTGAGCTCAGACTCAAATCTGGGTGTCTGCAGACATAGGAACAGACGTGATCTGATCTCATCTGCAGAAGCTGTGGAAGTCAAAGGCTTCATTTTGTCAAGAGCAATATGGTTCAAGAACCCAAAAGACCAGGTTCTGCAAACCTGGTCTACTTTAAGACACAATATAGAAAGGAAGGCTGGTTTCTTCCCAAAGCTTGGAAATATCCAGGATCTCTTAAATTGAAGAGCACTTAATGTTAAGGTCTTAACCATTAGACTATTTTAACAGCTAGAGGAATGAAGTAGCTTTTGTGCCTCCAAAAATATCTCTGTTCATCATTTTTTCTGCTGCCAGTGTTCCCTGTGGGAGGGGAAAGTTGTGATAATTGTGATCAGATACTTAATGATATGTGGTATTTATTACAAACTTTCTTAATTTTAACGAAGTCTTCCTGTGGATGTTGAGTCAGATTGTCCAGGCTGAGCCTCCAACACTGTGTTTGTGGGCCATGTGTCTCTCCAATACTATGTATTTAAGAACTGTGTCTGAGGTGTAAAAGTGCCCTTTGTCTGTTGAGTCTGAAGGCAGCTGAAAGTGTGCCTCTGCTGGCTGGGTGTTGCCATTAAATATAGTTTATACTATATCATCATTTATGCAAGGTGACAAAATCCACATTAAATTTCTGGTGAAACCCGGTCTGCTGTAGAACATTATTAGAGCACTTATTAGTACTACATTTTTCATCATGGATGTAGCCTGAATATCCTAATTTATGACCATCTGGTCTCCAGTCAAGAACAGCCCATATGATCAAAATGCAGCTTCCCTAGGTCAGCTAATACATCCATGCTGTGAATTAAAGAAGGGGACACGGTCCTCTGTAAAAAGCCATAAACACCTCTAAGGGAACTTTGAGAAGAGGGGTGTACCCTTCCACAGCCCCTTGTACAACACACCCAGCAGGGCCAGCCATTGTATCTGTTTATTCATTGGTGCTTGGTAATGGTAGCGTTCATTTCATTTAGGATTTGATTTGTTTACGAACTAATAAATATGATTTATAAAAAGTGCGTGTGGTTCACTAATTACTGCACATATGGCGTTTTCATTTTGTAAAACTGGCATTTGCTTTCTATTATGATTATGTCTCTGTTCACCAGTGCTAATTAGTTTGATTAGACAGATAACTTTAACCATTATTAGGACTAGATTAGGGGAACTTTGCATGCAGGGGAATGCAGGGAGGAAGGGTTCATCACCAGTGAAGATAGGTCACCAACATAGAGATTGTTCCTCATTAAATATTTTAAAATTAGTTTTTGTTTTGTTTTCCACATAGAAGAACTGAGAAGCATTCACATTTAGCTACTTACAAAAATCCAATTAAACACAGTTGTTTAGCATGAATTGTTAATCAGAGTTAATCTTTCCAATGAATGCATAATTTGGAATCTGTGTCTAAAATGTTCACTTAAGGATAAGCATATTACAGACAAATAAAATATAAAATGAGATTCTCTTCCTTGGAATTGACTCTCAATATGGAGCAATATTGACTGTTTTGTGTTGATTGTCCTGCATGCTGAGGGACAGAAGTAAAATTGGATAAACTCTAAGAAATGCCACAAGAAAACCAATGCCACCTGTGGTGGGCCATGTTTTTCCCAAGAGCCTCTGAAAATTGTTGAATAGCATCATCTGAACTCTTCAGAATGGAAATAAAAATAAAGAAAATGAAACTCCTATTTATTATCCGCGTTAGGATAAAAATAGTTATTCAGGGCTGCAGAAGTTTGATATTATTTTATTTCTTCAAATGGATCCTCTATCCTGAAAAAGAGAGGCACATTTTTTTTTCTTACCAGTATATTAGAAATTACCTTAGTGCACTAAGAGAGTAGAATGTGAAATACCTCCTTTAGAAAGGAGATTGGTACTCAAAATAGGTAACTGTGGATGCTTGTTTCTTTAAGATGGCCACTCGTTTGACTTTGGATGATCCCCCTGCATTCATCCAGTTTCTGGATAATTAATTGGTTTGGTAGCAGAATGGGGATGGTGCCCTGCTACGGATGCACAGTCCTGCTGCGTGTGCTGGGTCTCTCCTCACTGTTCTCATGTGCCAGTGCAATTCTTGAGTGGTCCTTTTGGTTTTTTTTGTCTTCAAAGCAATTTATAAGGGAACAGAAAAGTTCTTTCCCGTCTGAGAATTGTGGGAATACTGAAAAAGACATAAAACTGCTATTGAAGGGCGAACACAGAGAGAAGCAGTAAAGTAGATTGTTGCAATATTTACTCTCTCCTTGGCTCTTCTGGAGGATGCCTCCTGCCATGCCTTTCAAAGAAAACCCCAGACAATTTAAATGTCAAAGTCTCAAATTTCAACATGCATCATTATTGTTGGAAGCATTTGCTCCAGGAAAAGTTTCAAAATTGCCATTTCTGTATCTTAAAAGTATGTGAACAGGATGGCCAGATTCTGAGATGGTATAAATTGGCAGAGGTTCGTTATTTCAATGTGGTTATCCTGTTTTACACCAACTGAAAATCTGGCCCTGGAGAATGAATATTTATGCCATGCCAGAGAGGTTTGAAAACCCTTTTTTTTTTTAAATGAGAATGAATAAAGAAAGGGCTGGGATATGCTCTGTGCTGATGAACCCAAAGCCAAATATGACCTCCCCTTGACCTTTTATGCATTTAAGTTGAAAAAGGCCATTTTGATACATTCCACTGGAGCTTAAAATGCCTATATTACAATTCCAAAGGTCAAGCTCTCTTCTCAGTATACAGTATGACCCAGCCTTGGCTGCTCCCCATTGATGTTGCCTGACTGTACTTCTTATTTGCCATTTACTGTTTACTGGTGTTTTAGCTAATGTAAGTGAAAGAGAGAATTCAAATTATTTTAAGCTATGTGCCAGTCCTGATCCTGATTATGTCCCCTGTGCTTGGTGCAGAGTTAGTGGCTCCAAACTCATTAAGTCTCCAGGAAATTTTAGATTACTGTGTTAACTATACCTTAATGAATATATTTATCTTTTATTTATCTATTTATAAATTCCACTCAAGGCTTTTTGAAGTTTTCTTTTATCGCTCTGTCTAATATCACTGAATTAAGTAATTTTTCTTCACCCCTTCTGTTTTCTTTTCCCTTTTGAGGGTTTCGGATACTTTTATTTTTTCAAATTCCCAAAGTGAAAGGGAACTGTTTCCAGGAAATGATGTTTCATGCATGTTTTAAAGCAAATCTCCACATCTTTCGTGGATGTAAGCACAGCCCCGCCAGGATGAAGGAACAGGAACTGGCACTGTTTCAAATCTTCCTGAAATTTTGCATCACTGGCGCTATATCAGTTCACATCATCGATGGTCTGGTCCAAATTAAAAAGGTAGTCAGGCTTTTGTTGCTAAAAAGGCAACCTTCCTCTGGACTTGAAACAGACATTATACTGGGTGGTTCCCAAAAAAGAGTATAAATGCAGTCCCATCAAGCAGGCTGACAGGCTTTGATAATAATTTCTCTAGATAGAATCGCAAAGCAATCATCATCTCTAATAACCTCTCCAATTACTTTATAGAATAATAGTTTATTATAAAATCTGTTTTAGCAGACTGTCTATTATTACCCTCTCCCCTTGAAAATGAAGTCAAACACATAAGAACTGTAGAACATTTTTGCAATGCTAAGGGATTGCTCCTGCCTAATACCATAACCAGTCAGGAGGATCTTTTAACAGGTATGTTGTAATTTCTGTTGATTAACACAGCTTAGTGAATCATTGGTGATGAACAGTTTGCTGAGGGCCCTGACACCCTGCTCCTGTTGAGATGTGCCTTACTGCACAGTTCTCAACAAACCAGGACCAGATGTTCTCGTCCCACCCCTTGGCCATGTCTAGGTTTCCCTCCAGTGATCAAATGAGAGGGAATCCAGTCCAACTGGAAAGATAAGGCGCAGACTCCTTCCAGTGTGAGGAGAATTGATAAGGAGCAGATCGATACATAATCCCCTTCAGTGGGCAGCAAGGCCCACCGTCTTAACGGTGGGACATCCCCTCCTTCTCTCCTTCCACTAAATTGCAAAATTTCTGTAGTGGAAAGAGTGTAACACTGCAATTAGGCGGTAGAAATCAAACAGAAATAAAATTTGAGAGGAGACGTGTGTATATGTATCGAACAAAGGCCAAGCAGTGTATTTTCCTTTAATTTCATCCTTGGAAGGGGCACCTGGGTTTGGTGACAATTTCTTCACAGAGGTGCATATCCAGGACACCGATTCCAGCCTGAATTGGTAATATTTGGCAAAAATTAAAGCAACTGGAATCGCTGGGAAATGTCAGGCAGCATTAAGAGTTGGCAATGCTACCAACTGCAATTATAATGAAAACCTAATAGGCTCTTGACCATGGAAAACCACTTGGACAAGCACATGTACACACAGCTCATGTAAATAGGTGGAATTCTGTAAAGCCCAGTATAGCTGCAATTACATACATTGTCAGAGCACTCGGGCCTATATTTTTAGTAGATTTTTCTGGTTCAGCTATTTGTTCAGCTATGAGGTAAAAACTGACTCACCTTACATTTGTTCCTGCCAAGCAGCATTGAAAGGACTATTTGTAATCAGAATTCATTCCTGGAACTTGGAGAGTAAACATCACTGAACAAATTGTATGTCTGGCTCTCGATGTCTCCATCCATGTCTCTGCTTTCTCTGGAAGGATTCACCTGTGGGTTTCTCACTCTTTTCCCAGCTTCTGGAGCTTCAGAAGTCTCTGGTGGCAGCAAGCAGCCTGAATTGCCTTTCTGAGAATTTTCCATCTATTTTATGTGAGGTATTTCCCAATCTCCCTCTCCCAGACCTCGGATTCTCTTATTAGGATGGTGACTCCACCTGCTTCAGCTTTCCTGAAAGGGATAGAAGAAAATATAAGCGCTAATTATCTCTTTTCTTTGTAGGATGAGATGAATTTTGCTTGGTATTGTGGTAGAAACATCAGCATAAGCACCACTGAAAGCTTGGTGGGAAACAGGTTAACTCTGCTTTTTTACCATTGTTGCTCCCAGTGCAGACACTTGGTACAGAAATCAGGTTAAGCAATACGAAGTTTTATTTCCCACAACCGTCCCCAAACTAATTCATTTTGAAAGGAAGAGGTTTGATGATTGAGTGGCTTGCATGAGTCAGGGAAGGAAGGATAAGTAATTCTTGCCCCTTGGATTAAGCAAGCTACTTTTCTGAACTTTGCCTTGGGCTTGGATGAAGGAAGCTGCTATGGGTTTTAGTCATTGTTTAATTGAGGAGAGTTGTTTAACTTTTGTTATATTTTTTCATTTAAAAGGCAAAAGGCTCCTTGGATTTATTTGTTATTGCTTTATAGCAGCAGCCATATTGTGTGACATGTTTCCCAATCAGAAAGTACATTTATGAAAAGAATTATGTGAGGTTAACCCTGCAATACTCAGAGATCCAGGGCTGGTCCTGAAAGCCAAGGTCCAACTCTCACTCCTACACTTTTGAGAAAGAGGAGCTCGTAGGGCCACCATGACAGACAGTTAATTCTGATAATGCAAAAGGAGAAAAGACACTTTATATTCTAAATATTATATTTATATATATATATAGTATAAAGACACAAGTAATTTCTCTGTAGGCAACACAGAAAATGTGAGGCAAACAAATTTGCACTAAAACTAAAAATGCATAGGAACTCAGTTAAATCTGAATGGGAGAATGTAGCATCCCTCTTTCCTCTGAACAACCTGTAGTGGGAGAGTAGATGATATTTGGGGGCTAAGAGGGTTTTTTGCCTCATATACTCTTATCCTGTGTATTATTTTTCCTCTTCTGCTTTGACGTTATTTTCCAGGCAGTTTTCATTCTGCCCTTCACAAATTGTGTTGTGTGCACTGAGTCATGGGCTTGTGTTTTCAGAGAGATTGTCAGTCACAGCTATTCTCATGAAGCAATGATATGATTAGCTCTGCTTTTTACTGTAAAGTATTAATTTAACCGAAGTTTGAACACAGTGAAAAAACAACTATCAGTGGGTGAATGTGCCAGCTTAAAAGCAGAGACACTGTGTGGTGTGAGTGGTTGCTTTCCTTTGGGATTGTGAGAAAGGATGGCAAGGAAAAGCAGCCCCACATGTGAGAGGTCCACACGCACTGATGTGCATGGGAATATCTTAACAGCCCTCAGTCTAACCAGTGCCTGGGGAGGTTATGAGCACAGGGCCCTCCACAGCCCTGTTGTCTCAGAAACCTGGTTCTGGCATTCCCAGCCTCACAGCATGTGCCTGGATCTCCTCTGCAGGCTCACTTCTGTCTGGCTTCTGGGGTCAATAAGGTGCCTGGTTTGTGGGTGCCTCCAGGGGTTTCTCCCATCAGCTATCACATACATACCTGCAGTGGTGAGGCTGCCAAAAAACAGAGAGAAGAGATGGAGCTGCCTGGGGCCCTAAGGGAGCTGTATTGGGTATTGCCATATCTTGATGTGTCTCAGTGCTGCCTTTTTCTTCCACTCTCTCCCCTGTACCTGAAATTTGATTGGTAATCGACCAATATGGGCTGAAAAAGTGGTGTCAGGCTGAGCTGTGAATTGACCTGCTTTTGTCAGTTTGTCACAGTTTTATTGCTGTTTTAGCACAATGCGTGCGAGCTAAAGCCCAGCACTTCTGTCACCTGGAGAAAAAGCCTGGCAGCCTGATGTCCTCAGGAACAGTATCCAAGTGCAGAGGGGCCAGGGGTTCCCTTTCTCTTCACCAGCTAATCCAAACTTCACATTTTCTTTCTAGTCAAAGAGCAACCTAAAGCCAAAACAACCTGCAGGTGCACTGTGTTTAGCCCATCTCCAATACTGCCTGGAATTCACTTGCAGTGGTACTCAGTAACATTGCCTTGAGAGTAAGATAAAAATTGTGTCCCCAACTAAAAGTGACCATATTAGGTTCATCTCTTTGCAAATGTTAAGTTTATTACAGGAACAACAGACTGGATTCTTTAAATCATAATATTTCAAGTGTAGGAAATGAGGAATAAGAGACAATTCCAAGGCCTTTTATGAAAGTCTCATCTTAAAAGCTAATTTAGCTTTCTGCACAAATAGATCAGACAGTTCACCCAAAAACCAGCTGAAAGGATGCGTGTTTATACCTCTTATTTATACTGAGATTTCAAAATAAGCTCTTTGAACAAGCTGTGATCTTTTATTTGGTTTCCTTAAGCTAAGAGTATTGCAGTGTCAGACTCTGTTTTCTTAATTGATTATAACTTTGCTGTTCTCATATTGCAAAGCTTATGATGAGTGAATAATGTGTTGCCCAGTGCTTCTGCAGCCTCGCCCAGAATTTGGCTTCAAGTACCTTTTTCATATCTTTGTTTCTGACACAAATATCTTTTGTTGCTCTGGAGAAATGAATCCTTTCCAGCAGCCCAGGGTGCTTGAAAATAGTCATGGTCCAGACAGCATGTCTGAGTGACCCAACAAACAGCAAACACGGGAATGCAGCTCAGCATGCGTAAGCAACCCTACAATAATAACTTAGTGTGTGTGGTCCAGCAGGTGGGAACAATCCAGAATTAGACTGATAACAGAGCTGTTGGAAGTGTTATGGAAGTAACAGATCTGAGTGACTTCAGTTTTCTTAGTTTTACACCTGCAAATTCTTTTTTAAAATTATAATTATTATTATTATCATTGTTATTATTATTATTATTTTATGGAGTAGTTGCCATTACCTAGCTTTGCAGACCTGTGTTATTTTTCACCAACATCATCCAGTCTGTTGCTTAGCTTGTTTTTCTGGAAGCTGTTCCTGTCTCTGCACCTCAGCTTCTAACTCTTACCCATGTCTAAGTCATCTTGCACCTCACTGCTCCTCCAACTGCTCTGCTCAGATCGTGAAATCGGTTTACAAGCAAGAGCCTCAACCCCTGAGTATCCTCAACAAGCCCTCGACGTTATCAGTTTTACTCTTGGAAAGGGATAAAGTAAAGCTCAGAGTGTGCAAGGCTCCAAAGATGATGAAAATGTTATTGTTATTTCAAAATGTTATCCCCATATGTTCAGGAAACAGAGCGACGATCAGGTTGTATAATTGGCTTCGCAAAAATACCTGCTTGAGTAGGTAGAGTGGGGTGGAAGGGAGAGGGGGGGACCAAAAGCTTTCTGTTCAAGAAATGATGCGCTATTAAGCCGATGGGAGGAGGGGCGAGCCGGAGGGCGATGGATGCCGAGGGCGGGCTGGTCCCCGCGGGGCCGGGGCGGACATCTAGCGGTGGCACGGCTGCTTACAGGGGCTGCGGCACCGCTGGGGATGCGAACTCTTCCTTCCCGGAGCCGGCCGCATCCCCAGCCTCGGCCGCATCCCGGTTCACAGCCCCCTCCCCGTCCTGCGCACCCTTCCTTCGGGAAGGAGCGCCGAGGCTCCTCGGAAAAGCGGCAAGGAAATTTCCTTTATATCCTCCTAACCTGGCCCTCAGTTACTCCCCGTCATTATTTCCTTCATGTTCACTGCACTGCGTGTCCTGTAATGCTTGATTTTTTTTAAACAAATTTAAGCAGAGATTTTAATTGTGCAACAGCTCATTTCCCAAGGGATTTCAGAGGGCTGCTGTCACCAGCAGTGTCACCTTCCTGAGGTACCCTGCCTTTAACAGTCCTCCCTGAAGGACTTCTCCAGCCTCCTTGAGGAGCCACAGTCTCCTGAGGATGTATGCAAAAACATTGCTGAGAATTAATATAGAATACTTTCAGTATTCCTGTAAGCCTCAAATTAAGGAATGCCCTGGTCCAGGCCCAAAAGGAGGCTGAGCAATAATTGCATGCAGTGTAGCAATTGTGGTTTAGATTGTCCCCTGCTCATATTAAATCTTTAAGATGCAGGGAAAACATTCCACAAATCTTCAATTCCCTGCTATCTACCCCCTCTTGCACCAAATTGAGTATTTAAGGCACCCTTCCTTGTGCTTCTTTTTGTCTGTCTGTCTGCCTTCCTCAAAATAAAAGGCAGGACCTATCCAGTCAGATGCAGTGAAACAAGAAAATGCTCAGATAGTTTAATACCCTGGAGCTACCCCTCGGCAGATAAAATGACTCAAAATGAAATTTAAAGCACGTCTGATTTACCTGTTGTTTGTGTGACTCAAATACCTATGTTTAATTTTGTCTATGGATTGGAAAAAGTTAATTTCAAGCCTTGTTTCTCTTGCTAGCAGCAACAACCTTTTAAACTGAGTATTACTGGTGAACCATATAGAGCTGGTTAAAAAAAAAATGCTTTTCAGTTCCACCATGCAGTTGTTCGGACGACAATTATGGCAGCTGAAGTTTAATCATAGTGTTTGATAGCTCATTTTCTCAATGTCAACACGAGGCACTGTTAAAAAAAATGAATTCTTTCATTTGATAAGCTGGCTCCAGAGCACTGGGCTCATTCAATAGGAAAACTCTTTCACAGGGCTGCAGCATGCATGGTTTTTCTCTTTCCTTTTTTTTTTTCCTTTCCTTTTTTTTTTTTCTTCTCCTTTTTTTTTTTTTTTGTAAGCCACCCAAGAAGAGATTAATCACAAGGGGGAAACTCAGCTTCACCCTCTAGCTGCAGGTCGCAATTTTTATTTGTATGGAATTGGCTTTTGGAAAGCTGAAGGCTGCCTGAGGGCAGGGACCTGATATAAGAAGAACCTGAGAATGAAGCAGCAGGGATTGATTAGCCTACTTCATATCCCACACTCCATAAGCACACTCCAACCGCAATCTAACACACCGCTGAGCTGAATAGACAAGAGAAATTGGATTCCTTCCTAATATTTAACCTTCAAGTCAGCTCCAACAGTTGTTGATATGTTGTTCTACCAGCAAGTAACAGTCGCTTTTTTATTCCAGCACCCACCCACACACGTATATATACAGTTTTATAAGTTATATGCTATATATTTACATATTTTCCATTTTCAATCTGTTTCAGAGCATGGTTTACCTAATCCATTTCAGAAAAAGTTTCAGGGAAGAACAAACTGACCAAACAATTATGCATAAAGCTGTAGTGATGGAAGGGAGGGAAAGAGAAATAAAAAGTAGGAGAAACTCATTGTCTGTTTCGTGTCTTTCAAGGTCTTTTTCACACAGTCGTTTTTATTTTACCTGTAATTTTCCCAGTTCATTAATTGTAGGAATAGTCAGGATTGTATCTAGTGATGTGGATGCTGCTGGCTCTGCCATCCTGGAGGTTTCATTTGAGATTTTCCAGTGTAGGTGAGATGTTTTGGGGGAATGTTTGCTCTTACTGGAGTTTGCAGACCCGGCAGAAGGCCCTGTGAACCCTGGGCAGTTCAGTGCAGTACATGAGACTCTCGTTGGGGTTGCCCAGGGTCCTCATTGAGCCCCTCGGAAAAGCTCCCCTTTCCAGCATGAGGGAAAGCTCGGAAGGTGATGCAGAATGGCCGGGAAATTGTGATCACAGTGGGGTGTTTGTGGGCCTGGGTCTCAGAGAAGGGCTCTGGGAGAGGGGTTCTCTTTAGGAAAGGCTCGTTCTGGGGGACAGTCCCTGGTCTGGAAACGTGCCCATCCCACTTTGCTGAGGCCTGACATGCTGGGCAGCCCCTGGCAAACTCCTGGGATCACTGAAAGGGTGCCTGGAGGCTTGATGACCCCACAGGCTGCCTTCCCTCTGCTGGGGTTGTGGAGCTGCACACATCCCAAGCTCCCCATGGCCTCTGTCCACCTGGCTCGTGGGCTATGAACTGCCTTGGCTTCCAAGCCCCCACGAGGGCTGAGCTGCCACCCACACTCTGCCAGGATCCCCATGAGCTCATGTGTACATCAGGTGTGACACACTCCCCATGGGGTTCTCCACAGGGGAATTTTCTAAAAATATCTGTCCCAGGGAAAACTCACATTTCTGATTCTTCATTCATGTTTGGAATTAATGAGAAATTGGGATTTTTCTCAAAACGGTCATTCTGATTCTTGTTTAGCTGCACAGCTTTTGTCCTTTCTGAGAAACTGAAGTGCACTTACAGGGACTCCTGAGGAGGAAAAAAAGGCTGTGGCAGTAAGGGGGACTCTTCTGCTGCTTGTTTGTCACAGGATGAGGACATGTAGGTGGGAAATACTGGCTTGCCCATCCTATTTACTACCATGGCCAGAGAGTGTACCAAATTCCTCTTTACTCTGTAAAGCATTACCAGCGAGCAGTAATTATGAAGCCTTCTCACACTGTGTAACCAGCCTAGATCTTCTAGAATTGGGCACTGTCATTTTGCAGCTCATTGTGAAAAAAGGTTGTCTTAATAATACAGTCTATTGGGAGAATATGCTGCTGAAACTGCTGCAAGCAAAGTGAAAATTCTCATGTAAACATCTTCAAATATTTTTATGACCCATCAGCTTGAGTTTTATAAGTCAATGTATGAGTGAATACACAAAGCTTCTCTCTTTGTTTGCATATCCTGCCTCTACTGAGTTTTAAATGTTCATGCTATGTGGACAAAATCCAACTCTACATCTGTTTATGGCATATGTAGGCAGCATCATCTCCAAGATTTTTTTTTCATGTCTAGTTGAGCTCAGTAGCTTTGTGAAAAAGAACTCTCAAGACCGGAGCTAGCTTCCCTGTGCCCTGACTGTGATTTCCCTTACAGGTTTGAGGTCCTCTGGGTTTTGTGCCATTTCATGCTCAAATAGGACAGCAGAAAAAACTATCCCCCCTAAGAAAAGAGGCACA
The DNA here is from genome assembly GCA_013398055.1 of Ifrita kowaldi. NCBI lineage: Eukaryota > Metazoa > Chordata > Aves > Passeriformes > Cinclosomatidae > Ifrita > Ifrita kowaldi. The sequence continues at coordinate 494,348 of VZRS01005498.1, forward strand.
CACAACACATTTCACCCCAGTGATGGCCCAGATGATAATTATGCCCATGTCCCCCTGACCACAGTGATGTGACTTTCCAGCCTGTGGATCTGGAGACTTTAACTTACAGAATAAAGCCATGTCCTGGAAAAAAGTAATAGAAGTGAAACAATAAGGGTTATTCAGTAGCTTAGGTTGACATTAATGAGTCTGCTGGTTATGCTCCTGCTTTCTGGGGTATCCTGAAGAAATCATAGAATCACAGCATGGTTTGGGTTGGAAGGGACCTTAAACATCATCTTATTCTGACCCCCTGCCATAGGCAGGGACACCTTTAATTCAACCAGGTTGCTCAGAGTTCCATTCAACCTGGCCTTGAATGCTTCCAGGGATGGGACATCCACAGCTTCTATGGGCAACCTGTGCCAGTGCCTCACTATCCTCACAGTAAAGAATTTTTCCCTGATATCTGAATCCCACAAGCCTCTCATAAGACAGCACTTCCTTCTGTGTGATTTCAGCATTTTGTCTACAGAATCTATGGACTTGTCTATCCCAAGTGTCTATCCTGGGTCTTATCTCTCTGTGGTTTGAACTGATGCTTGAACACAAAATTTTACCCTATTTTTTTTACTGGAACTATTACACAAGGCCAGGCCTTGATCACCAATTTGATTATTTCTGTCACTGATTTGAAAACAAAAGGAGTGCAGGAAAGGCAAAATGGGTTTTAAAATATTTTTGTGATGCAGCATTTGACAAGTGACAGAGCACTACAGCCTTCGTGATGGAAAATAGAGATTTAGCAGCCCCAAAAAAATTGTGGGAACAAGCTGATTTGATCATGACGTTTGTAAAATGATCATTATGTTTAATTTTTATAAGGCTGAAGTGCTTTCATGGGATATAAAGTGGTTGAAAGGAAGCACTGTGACTATATCCTAAGAAGTTACTTTGATATAGTTAGATATTTCCATTTGTTGGAATTTCTGCTTTGTCTGAAATTTTGACTGTTCTGATGTGGGACTTTCCTGAGGAATTAAAGCTGTGGCCTTTCATCTGCTCCAATGATACAGGTTGTGGTTCACAGGGGCACTGATGGCAATAAACAAAGCAATTCCCTTCCCTGTGCACGGGAAGAAGCTTTGTCGTTGCATTGGCTTTTTAAATGCCCTCATTTTGTGTGTGTGTGTGTACATACACATTTTATCTGTTACTGTGTCCCTGCCTTGATTCTGCACATGCACAACAATCTGCTGCTACTAACAATTCCCTGGGCTGTGTTAGCCATACCTGCCAGGTAATTTGGGATCCTTCCCCTGCGAGCGTGCTTTCCTGATGGCAAGTTCCTAAGACCGCAGGTTATAAAAAAAGCCATTTTTTTAAGCTGAAATATAAGTATGTGTTTGTGTGGTGATATCAGCACATCCAACACCGTGGGAGTGGGAGGGAGTGAGAGTACTCCATGTGGGCAGCAGAAGCAGAGTTCCTCCTGAAGTACTTGGGAGACATTTTAAACATCTCCCCCTTTTGATATATATTACTATTAAGGTGCTGGTTGCAAATTTCATAACTAATAGTCTCACCTGATATTTCTAACAACTTAATGAGTACTGTGACAAATGTAAACAGCATTTCAGTAACACAAGTTTCCAGTTTGTATTAAAATGGAAGAAGGCCTTCAGTAAGACATAGCTCCTGCTGGGCTGTGTGCTGTAAAACCTCATTTGAGCCCATGCCTGTACCCGGGAGCTCAGAGCCCAAACAGGCGAGAAGGATTTCTGTCTTCATTTTTATAAATGAGAAACTGAGGCAAACGAGTCATGAAGTGCCGTGTCCAGATTGCATGGAGACGGTGTAATAGAGCCAGAAAATGTATTGTGCTATCTTCCTGTCAAAGAGATGTGTTGCTTTCCTGACCTTACTGTTATGGAAACCTTGCGTGAGGTGAGTAGCCTTTCAAGAGTGGGATGCCAGACTGTATTTCTTTTTCCCAAAATAAATTTGTCCGTGCCACTAGAAGCTCACCAGTAATCAGGAAATATTGCTTTCCAAAGACACAAGATGCTTATCAGGTAGCAGAGCTGCATAGGGTGGCTGGTGCTGGAGTACAAGAGGTGAGGGTGGGCAAGCGGCAGCTCCTGCCCTTGGAAAAGCCCCTTTTTGGTCACTGTGAATCCCCATCAGCCCCTAGCACCAGCCAAAATTCCCCTGCTTGCCATCCCCAGCACTGCTCGTGCCTGTTTTAAGCCCTGCTGTCACTGCTAGTAAGCAGTGAAATTGTTGCATGCACAGTATCGCTCGAGTTAAGCACATGTAATGACCTCCCAGAAAAAAGAATTATAAAATGAGACTTAGGTCAAATTTACCACAGGAAGATATAAAAAATAAATGCAAGTAGATGGGAAATGAGAAATGCATAAGGAAAAAAGTAATAGCAATTAGATGAGGTGGCAAAAATTCTGGGTTTAGCTGAAGGAAGCCTTATCTGAAGCAACATCCAACCGTTGGCCCTAATCTCATCAACACCCTGATGATGCTGGCACCATCCCATAGTGTAGCTGAACCTTGTTCAACACAGGCTACAGCTTGGCCAGGGCAGCCTTTCTCTGCTGGTAATAAAATGCTCTACAAAGTAATTCAGTAATTCCAAGAAGCCCAATTTATGATTTTGCAAAAATTGCCACTCTCTTCTGCATTTCAAACTAACTTGAGAGGATTTAAGCATAGTGTTAGTGATGCCACTTCTGTGGAAAAGCCATAACCATGAAGGAAAACAGACATAGGAAATAATGAGGAAAACTCTGTGTAAAGCAGGAGAATTCTCCAGGTGCTCTGGTAAGAGCATGTCTTATTAGGCATGATTATTTTCTGTGCTGTTTATTCAATCACAGCATCATCTCCATCCTCCTTTCCCTCAGCTCCTCTGCAGTCGCTGTTACTTCACATCATGCACAATGGAAATAAATACATATTTATTCATCCTGACCCAAAAGTAAGTTTTGTGGCATCTGCATCCACTCGCTGTTGCTTGATGTGTTATGCCAACATTCAGATTCAGCATGTGAGCCATGTACTGACTCCAGCAAAGGGTGGGTTTGTTCGGTCACAGCCTGTCATTCCTGCTGACCCAGCCGTGTGCCCTGCTGGCTGGCACCATGGCAAATATGGCCTTTTTGCTGCACACCTTACCAAAGGATAGGGCCTGTTTGTTTTCTGTTTCTGTACATCCACTGCTTCATTCTTCCTTTTTGGTTTCCCATCCCTCCGAGGCATCTTTTCTTCAAAGGTTCTGCTTCCTCATAGGACTCTTTGGTCTCCTCCATCTACATCATCATCCACACATATTCCCACAATGACTTACTCTTCATTTATTCATTCCTCTTACTTTTATCCTATTCTTTTAGCACCTACCTATTCACAGATGCTTCACTCTCTCCTTTTCATACAATCCTATCCCACAGCTGATGCACAGTACTTGACCCACATCATCTTTATTTAGTTTGAATTCAATAGTTCTTCCCAACGAAAGCAACCTCAAAACATTTGCTGCTTTTTTCACACTGATTTTTATTTTTTGTAAGTTCTCTTGCCAAGACACATCTTTTTGATGGGCTCAATTTCTTTACACTTCTTTCCAGCCAAACTAGCGTAATTTTCCCTTTGAGACGAGCAGTTTCTCTGTGTCCACTCATTCCACCTGACTTCTGGTTGCTGATGAGATCTGAAAGAAAGCTCCCCTGGACAGCAGGACATCTATTTTATCAGACACACAGACTGTGTTCTTTTGCATGTTATACTTAAGAATGTAACCTACTTGAGAGGTCTTTAGACCATGTGCCAAATAATGACTACATTGCACTACGATTGCAAATCCACACTTTGAAGAAAATGCTGTTTCTGTTGTGACACTGTTTTCATCCAGTCTAATGGGTTTTATTCCCTAGGAAGGTAAAAGATCAGAATGCTTCTATTAACCTTGCTCTCCTAAATGTTTGAGTAGTTAAATTCTAGGTCATTATATTGATTCACAAGGCAACAAGTAAATTCTGTGGTTGGTAAGTATTTGCCAGTTGACTAGGCTTTATCCAATTCCATCTTGCTCCTGCAGCAGCATAATATTTCCATTGCAGTCAGCTTATGGGTGCAAATGATCCCATCTGCATCTTGATTTATTCCTTACTAGTTGGAAATATGCAGTGTCAAGTATTCAGTGAATTTTGCTAGGTTCTAATGAGGATTCAGTGTAACAGGATTTTCTCCAGCTTCAGTCTTGTAGAAAAGTTTTTCTGCATATCTGTCTTTTCAAATCAAAAAAGATACAGTGTGCTGCTATGTAGTATATTTTACTTCCAATAAAGTTTCAGGCTATGCTAAGGGAAAAGAGAACTGTGCACTTCAGTCTTACCACTTATACCACTGCGGTATTGACAAGAAGCAGAAAAAGATGGTTGGGAAGATGAGGATTAACTCCTGGGTCTGGCTGAGAAGATGGAAAGAAGGGGTTTTAAGGCCTGTTAACTCTCTTGAAACAGAAGATCAGTAAAAAAAAAAGGGTCAATAGCAGAATTTAGGGCTCAAAAAGGCTGCCCTGAGTCGCTCAGTGCACAACAACCCATATATATAAGGGGTTTGCTACATTAGTATTACTAGAACATATTGTTTTCCTCCCTAAATCCTCTCTTTTCTGTCTTATATGTGTTGGAGAGGAGGGGATAGCACCTTTTTTTTATGTCACCAAAAGGCTCTGTCTGGATTGATAGGAACCACAGTAGCCTTCGTGGATCACAGGGACTTTTTTGTGATGGCAGAGTGTCTGTCCCTGACCACATTATTGACTCATCCAGGCGTTTGTCAGTCCAGGTGTCTCAGAACTGGTCCTGCTGCTTGTTTAAGAGTGAGGTGCCAAAAGGTGCAGTTGCTGTTATGGAAAGATATCCACTCGGTTGCTGAGTTAAAATCAGATTGTCACTGATTTAAAATTCTGATATTGCTGTCCATCGCACTGAAACGTGATAATGGTCCCTGTAAAGTTGGTAATCCTTGTGCTTATGTGGTGTTATATAGTAATGCTCCTGACCAGCGTAAGCACGGAAATTTGGTTATTATGTAGAAGAGTTATAATAAGAAATATGACTGCAAAAGCAAAGCAGTCAGTTGAAATTGGTCTATAATTAAATGCTTAGAAAATTCTGTGCTTAGCTCATTTTAAAATCAAGTGCTTCTTTGTAGCAATTTCCTTTCTTTAATTACAATTTCCTGTCTAGTTTGACATTTACAATGCAATCTTGGGGGACATGTTTGTGATTTATTATTCTTGCTCCTATCAGGATATCTCTCGGCAGAAATGAGTTTATAAAATAAGAGCTCAAATTATTATGGCCTTTGACCAATAAAGCTGGCTCGTAATTTCAGGCCTGAGAAAAGATTAACATTTTTGACAATCAAATGCAGAATTACCAATGGGGGACAATTTTGAAAACTATTTCAATTTTCTGAAACATTGTACATTTTTAATAAGGAATGTATAACTGGTTATATATCGGAGCACAGGCTTAAGAGTAGAAAGAGCATAGTGAATTGTAAAGCAAACCTGAAAGGAAGACTTTAACATCTAACGTTGTTTAGCCTCTTCTGAATGAAATTGAAACTGCTAAATCAACACTACTTGAAAATTACCCAATGGAAGAGATATAAAAGCTCAGACAAGTTCACAGCAATGCACTCTCCCTTTTCTTTAGCATTCCTGACTCCATAGGCTAATCTGTCTGGAGGAGCCAGGAGAAATTTTTCTGGTTTTGGTTGGTTTTATTTTTTTCAAATCTTACTGAATAAATTTTTTTCTTGGTTATTATTTTTCTTTTGGGGTCTCACTTAGAGAAACAGATGCCCCTGCTAAACTGCATAAACATGATCTACTCTGCTGTCACCGCTTTTCCAATGACTTTCTTTGTCCCCGATTCAGGAAAATGTCATTGTTCGGGACAACACAGAAGTCAAAATGAATTCTCCGTGACTCGTGCAAATGTTCGAAGTTAAATGTGAACTTGTCTGTAACACAAAGTAGGCACCCTGCCTCGTGCGTTGGGAAGAGTGAGTTCTCAAAAGCTCTATCCAAAGTGGTAGGTGTGTTTTTAGTGTTAATTTGATGTAATGTCAAAATGGATGGCCTATAAAATTATATTGAAGGAGAGAGAAATGGTATTGGCAGGGAAGAAAATCTGTATCTTTGGAGATCTTTAAAACAGCTCGTGTACACATTGCTAGGAGGTGCAAATGCTTAGCACCTCTCACAGTCAGGCTGCTTTTATTTAGATGCCAGCATATAGAGTTAAGAGCCTATTTTTAAGTGCTGTGAATTAAAATCATTATTTTAAAGAATCTGTCCTCCCTCATGGCCAAGGAGATGAGAAAACATGGTATTAATTACTTTGTTCCAGTAAGGCAGAAGTGAGAAAGCGGCATGGCCGACTCCAAGTAGTTCCCGGGAAAAGGGCAGGGCTGGGAGTCCTGCCACGGCATTTCCTGGGCCCCACCTCAGCTGCCTGCACCGTACCCATTAGTTGTGAGCACATCAAGTTTCTGTCCTCCCCAAGGTCTCTCAAAGCATTATTCCATCGGGTGTATTTTACTTCAGGGGTGGGTTTAACTGAACGCTCAAGCATCCCTTTTCTAGGGCACCTGTCTGCAGTTTTACTGGGGAGGAAGTAATACGGAAATTGGGTGCGCCCATGAAGAGGTGGTCATGGGCACCTGCAGTGCTGCCCCGAGGGTCTGTGGGAGACCTTGCAGGAGTGAGGGGCTGCTGTCTTCCCAGAGAAAAGACTCCAGGCAAGTCCATGGGCTGGTTAAAACATATAGCTCTGAGGTGGGAAAGAGGAAGTTTAAAGCTCTGGATTTGCTCAGAAAACTGAGTAGTTCTAAAAAGTAACATGGTGGCAGGAGTCAATACTTGCTAGAAAGGAGGGGAGGAAAGTTCAGTGAGTAATGAGACCAACGTATCTTCATCATCCAATGTCAAAACAGAGTGAAATTTTGATGGCTGCGTATGTTTGACTTTGGGCTGTGCCCAGTAATGATGACTAGAGAACCATTTTCTCCAGCTACTTCCATTGCTTAATTATTTTCTTATGGAGTTACCTTGGAAAGGAGAAGGATTTGTTAACCTGTCATCTTTCCATCTTGATATTGAGATAGAAAATAATCAAGAATTCCATTATCATCTAGTCTGGAAAGGCACATGTTTTGAACTCAAATATCTTCTGGCTATAAAAAGGTTTTATGCAATCATAAAACTGCAGAGTTTACATAGGAGCTGCACATGCCAGTACACACCTGCCAAAAGTCTCCATTCAGTCAGACTCTGAGACATAATAGGTCATGCTCTGTCTCCTCTTATTAGACCTTGGCCAGGAGGCCAGTGCTGGCAGTTCAGTCCAAGGGCCTTTTTAAACATCTAAAAAAGTTTTCCCTATTGAGCAGGATTTGAGTAGAAAATCCTCAGTGTGTTCTAATTTGACTTGAATTCCTAAATTGAAAGAATTAAATTACCTCTCCAAAATCTTCTCCCTTTTCTTTAAGGATTATGTTATACTCTTTAATTCTGGGCTGTGTGAATTGCCATACAGGAAGAAAAACATACTTACGAGATGAGGCTCCTCAGCTGATGTGAATCAGCAGAGCATCGCTGGTGTCAGTGAAATCATGCAAGTTTATATGAGCTGATTACTTGGCCCTTAGCATAACAAGGTTGTCCTAGAGCTGTGTGTTTTGACTTTGTCAAATCTTTCAATCCACATATGGATTATATATATTTTTTACTTATGCACAGATGTTTCAGGCCCTGGATAGAAATAGTGATTTAGGTGCTGGCAGGATTCCTCAGTGCTAATGTTATTCTTTTAAAAGTTATATCAGTTACAGTTTCAGACACAGCCAGTGACAAATACAGCAGCACAACTTCGCTCAGGAAGGTACCACGAACAGAGAGAAAGAGGAAGATAATTTTTCTGAATGATGATTCCCCCTTGGCATCACCACTGTAACAAGACTGCCATAGATAAACATGTAATAATTCGATTGTCCTGAGCTACAAATGGCAATTCTTTGGTTGTGGCAAACTCATCTACTTGTCTTCACTGCAGTCGTAGGCGTCCTGATAGATTGAATTTACAAATATTTGTAGACTTCTCTTTCACTCTTACCAACTACCTCTCATGTAGCATCTAGAGTTTCTGCTGCAGAAGAAGAAATGGTGCAGATATCCTAAGGTGCTGGTTCCTTTTTGGCATCAATGTTCCCTTGTCTTTGGAAAACAAATGTAAAAACAGTTTGGTGGGAAAGCAGGCATTCTGCTGTTTCAACCTTAGCCTAGGATGCCTTCAGCAAATGTGATATAGTAAGAGAATAAGATTTTCAACACGAGGTACTTTGAAAATCCTTTCCCAATTTCTTTATTTATGGGCTTATTTGAAAATGGCCTTGTTTCCCAGAATATGAAGAAACCAGCGTTCCTTTTTATTTACACCTGAATCTTCAGGATCAGGCTTTCTCTCCCAAGCAGAACCTTAAAAATTCCTCTGAAGGCACACTCTGTGATCCAAGGAACTCGGGCTTTGTTTGTGTTCTTAACAGTGGAACAAGCCACATCGTCTTGCCTGGACACAACATTGATTAATTCCAGCTCCTGAAGAGAACCAAAGCATCAAACGTTACCCTCTCAGGGTGTCTCTTGGGTGTGAGCCCAAATACAGAGCTGGTCCTTTTCTCCCATTGATCACACATGGAATGTATCTCATCTGACTCTCCTTGAAATCCGTGGGGGTTCTGTCATTAAGTCAACAGAAAGCCCACAGTTTATTATTTGCAATGTATTTCTTATTTGTTCAACCCGAGCACTCCTTTTGGTGTTTTCCGGGTAAGCAGAAAGTTCAAGGGGGGACCTGGTTCCAAAGGTTTTTTCCATGGATTCCAGCAGCTTCTGATTCCAACACCAGTTGGAGTTCAGAGCTAGGTTCAGCATCCCTGCTTCTCTGTTTTGACTCTGCTCAGCAATGAAGAAATGCAGGAAAGGGACTGGTGTGCAGCGAACAGCAGCGCTTCTGCTCTGTGAATTTTTGCACGTTTTGCTATTTCCTAATGTTTGTTTGGATTTCGCATACTGCCCAGGCAAAATTAATTGCTTGCACATTTCTGAAAATTTAGTCCAATGATCTCTTTTTCTATTTCCTGGGGTATGTATGTTTTTGGCTGCCAAAAATAACTCCGAGAGGCAGGTTACATGGAAGCTGGGATTATCCATGGAAAGTAATAGTAGTACTCTCATGCACGAAGAATGAGCAGGCTGCCGATTGTAATACGTTTAAAGGGTCAACAGAAATCTATAAGTGGTCAAGAAACAAGACAAACATCGGCCACCAGTCTGATGGGAAAAGCAACATCCATTAAGTCCATTAAATTTAACATTGGAATCAATGTTTAAACCACAAGAAGTAATTAGTGTAATTCATATTACAGACCTTTGGATTTTTGAAACCAGGTTTAATTATATTGAGAAATGACAGCTTCATTTTCCTTCTATGGGTAGGTTACTACCATGTTCCTGATGCTTTTATTAGGGCTGGGTGCCGATATCAGGTTTTTAATGACATTAAGCAAAGTAGTGTTTCAGCCATTTGAGGAACAATAAATCAGGCTAGATTCTTTTTGAATGGAGACAACACAGATCAAGTGGCTTTTAAATCATTTTTCTTTATCACTGAGAAGTGGAGCAGTGCACTGGAAACAGCAGCCCATGAGAAAAAAACCCAAGTTGTAGAGTGTGGAGTGATATTTGGATTCTCTGGCTCTCTTCTCCTGCATCGACAGACAATTCATGAGCTACTGCTAAGCTCTGGAAAGGTATCTCTGTAATCCTTTGCCAATACAAACTCCACAAAACTTTTACAAGGTCTTTCATTAGCAGTCTCAGATTTGAAGAAAGATGGAGTGATACTGCATCCTCTGGACTTAAAACCTTTTAATATTGATGAAGATGTTGAAAGGATAGTAAATGTGGCCGTGAAGATGCACAAAAAATGTTAATTTTCAGAATATTTTCATTGCTGGTTTTGAGGAAGGTAAAATGTTTATCTTATTTCTATCTTTGATGTGCTTCTACACACTTTACTTGACTCTTCTTTCTTGAGCCACATTCCTTTGCTGGTTCTGTTTAATTTGGGATCTTTACTGGCCAAATTTTTGCAAAGCTATTAGTAAATGGAAAACAAGTGGTGGCTTCTCTTTTGGTTTCCATTAATGCAAAAATACTGCATGGGCATGCAAATAATTGACTTTAAAATAAGTGCCTTTTGCCCTGGAACTGTTTCCTGGTTCCACCCTGTATTTGGGATAGAGGAAGGATTTTCATTTTACTGAGCAATGCAGAGAAATGGGAATGTACGAGCACAGCCTGAGTTTACAAGTAAAGGTGCTGAAGCCATGAGAGCTCTGTCATTCTGTTTCTGTGTACCTCCAGAGCAACCCAAAGTGTCTGAGTCAGGAGTGTGTGACTAAATGTTGTGTAGGAAACCATCAAGGACTAGGATAACGACCAGCATTGTCTTGGTGTGTGGTCGCTCATTTAAACTGATAACAAAAGTAAAGTAAAAATTTAGGTAGCTTTAAATAGTTTGAAAATACGAAACATCCAGCTGCTCCCTACATCAGAGGAAACAAATTTCAAGAGACGAAAATTATGTGATACTTCCTCACAGACACCGCAAGGCCTTGGGTCTGGCTGTTCCCTTCCAGCTGTGGAGGCCCAGTCATGGTGGTGTTTACAGGTTTGTCTTCACCACAGTGCACGCCAGGGATGTGGTGGAGCAGTGAGACCCCAAGGAAAGCTCTGCCAGGTCTTGGAAAGCAAAAGATGAAGCTGCCAAATAAGAGCCCAGGCAATTTAATAGGTATTGCTGTAAAGAGAGGGATGAGCCGAGTGCAGGAGGGGCACCATCAACAAGCCTAAGTGATGTTGGTGCAGAAGGCAACGGAAAGTAGTGCAGCAGTAGAAAGAAAGGGAGGCAGATGTGGTATGATGTGAGATCATTTTGTCAGCTCTTTGGGTGAAAAACTTGTTTAAACTGGTAGAGAAGAAAGCTCAGCATCCAGGCCTGAGCAGTACTGAAGGGCCCTGCACCAACAAGTGAAGGCAGCAATTCTCTGTAGCACTCAGGAGCATTTTTCTGACTGTGGGGATTATGAGTGCAGGTACAAGACCTCTTTACAGGGCATGGGAAAAACAAAGAAGGAAGGAGAAGATTCCAGACCTGTAAAGAGATTTCCAGCATAGATTAGTCCTTGGGCATGTTGATACTGTATGGAGAGATGTACACTCATCATCCTCGTGCTATTCACTGAAAAAAAATCCTTCTCATGAGGGATTATTAGCTCAGGCTTGGTGCCAGTGCAATCACATGGCTTCTGTCAGATTGGAGCGTGGGCAGAGCTTGCTCATGGCTGTTTGCAATATGTGGTGTAAACATACCCAAAGAGTAATAGCAGGTGGTAGCAGAGGAGGTGGATAGAAAGGAAGACTTGGAACAAAAGATGCTAAGCTTCATTTGCTGTATGATGAGCCAAATTCATCATTGGTGTAACGCCCTGAAGTCAGTGGAGTTATAATAATAAAATTAGTCCAGGGAATCGTATCCGTCCCTGGCACTCCGTGCAACGCCTTTGATCTGCTGAGGTATAAGTCATGGCAGCATCTTGCCTGCCGAACTCACAACATGATGCCTCCAGGGTGAAACATCGGGAAAAAAACTCACAATGGCACTGGGAAGTCACGAGCTAAATTTTAAATGTACATTTCAGTTTGAAATCCTGGCAGAGTAGTTCTTTTCTGCCTGCATACTTGTCCCAAATGGTAACAATATAATGAAATCTCTGGCCACACATTCAGTGCTCAAAATGGGATTAATTTCTTTCTGTTTGGCTAGTACAAATAACTGCACATGAAGAGTTTATGCAATAGCAGAGGGGGTTATTTTGTCTTGGCAATGGTTTTGTCTGGAGTGATGGAAGAAACTGAGGTAACATGAATATTGTATTTAGCTTTCTTCATCCACAGAAGAAAAACCAGCATTTCATTTGGCACTCCCTACTTACTAAAGTGCTCTTTTGCATTGCTCCCCAACTTCAGCTCTGCAACTCCCAAGCAGGCCAAGCACAATTCCTCTCACCTCACTCCTCCTTCCTAAAAGAAAAACTCCAACAAAAATCTAACACAAAACCTAGAAATACAAACCAAATATCCCCCAAGAACCAAGTACAGTTTTCTGTCTTTTTCATTATTGAGTAGGTGCACTAGGAAGATGTGTTGGTTGAACCATCCTCAGCTGGGTTAAGTTTACCTTCCTTGAGTGAGTTCTCAATTTACCTCAGCTGAGAATCTGGCCCTTGTTAGTAAAGGTTTTAAATAATACAGGATCAACCACCGTTCAGGACCGTGGATTTTCTCTCACCTTGGGATTTGGGGTCTAGGAGGCTGAACTGGCTGTCCACTGGAAGTGATAAGTGACAAGGAATGGGTGCTCAGGGACTTCTCTGCTGAGCAGCTGCTCCTCAGAAGGGCTTTTACCCTTTGGGCTGCCCAAAAGCACATTTTTGGTGTTGTTCCATAGGAAGCATAAGCTACTGTCTTCCTCTGTGTCTCCACTCCCTTTTACTCGTCCTGTGAAGAGGGATGCTGCAGATGGCAGCTTTGCTGTAAGAAATTATACCTGTGCTTGACATGCCACACCTAATGGAGCAGAAGTGTGCTTGGCACCGGTGCTGTCCCTGTGCCCTTGGCAGAGCAGCTTCTGCAAGGCCACAGTCAGAGTTCCTGTGGAAATATGGATTCTACAGGTATGTTCTCTGTGGGTTGCTCTGCACTCATCCTTGAAACTCTTGTAGAGCCTCAGCAAAGCTGGCTGAGGGAGAGGTCTCCAAGCTATTTAATTACTGCAAATGTGTTGAAAAATACGGAACCCAGGAAGAAAGGAGGCAAAAGCCATACATACACAACTTCTGGTAACCAAGGGACCTAGAGGCCACATACATATCTGACCACAGAGAAATTTTTAAAAAAGCTTTTTAGTATAGTTTTACTTCTATTTATAAACTGTCTCCTCAAGCAGTTTAAACAAGCACTGGGGTGCAACTGAACATGTAATGGTTAAGTAATATATCAGACAAAAGTAGTTGTTTTTCTTCTGCTCTTGAAATTTCTCGGAGCAGATCAGAATGTGATTCTATGCTGGCTTTTGGTTTGTCAGTCTTTTGTGAATGTTTTTTTTCCTATTTTTTCAATCCCACTGGGAAGTAATTTGATGCAAGTAGCCCACACTGAGCAGCGTGGCCTCACCACCACTGGGCAGATGGGTTATGTGTTTGGATGAGCAAGAAAGCAAGTGCATCTGGCTCAAATGTCACCTCTGAATTTCAAATTCCTTTTCCACTAACATCATTCGTATATGAGACTTGGAAATGCATTTTGCACAATTTATTGTTACTCTGATTTGTATTGGAGTTGTGTGGAGTGATCCCAGAGAAGACAGGGCCCAATGTGCTTAATTAATTAAGGTTTAGACCTTGATAGATGCAATCTATTTGAGTTTATAACTGAGACAGGTAAGAGAAAAGAAGGAAATGGAAGCACATAGGGGTAAAAGGACTTGGTCAAGGTCACATCTGTGTAAGTAAAACTTGATCACTTGAATGTTCATGGCAAGTAAATATGAAAGGAGAGCAGTCGGCCAAAGCAAATTCACTTTAAAACCTGAATGAAAATAATCAATAGTATTCACCCACTGTGTCCCAGATGCCTGAATCAATTTGATAACAAACAGTTTGTTCCCTTTTCTTAGTTATTTGTAAAGAAGTGGCTTGATTGCCAGTGTGCCTAATTCCAGACATATGCCAATTCCCTAATGGTAATGGAGCTGCACTATTGCATGCCAAGACTGAGGCAGATACTCAGCTCTTTCCTGCTAGATTTTTCCCAGAAGATCTGCAGTCAAATCCCTGTTTAACGACTATCAGACAAACATATGTGCTGCTTCGTGGATCCACTTTCCATTCGGTGTAAACATGTAACAGTAGCTCGGTTCCTGCGCCGCGGCCGCGGCCCTGTTTGTAAGCACACGCTTCAGGCTGCGTGTAGCTACACGGGCCCAGGGGCACTTGGGTGCTTGCTGGGAGCCATTCCTGCTGTGGCACCTGGGATTTCTCCTAGCAGAGCAGTCTGCACCCAGTCCCCCTCCCAGGAGCTGGATCCATTAGCCAGTACCTGCTGGAAGAGGCTGCAAGAGGGCTGAGCTCAGCAGGAGCTCTCTGGATGCAAAGAACAGCTTCCCGTGGAAAATGTCTGGGCACAAGGAATGGCTTCCTATGGAAAACATGATGCTGTTGGTTCTGGTCTGTCAGCTCCATCAGACTCCTGAGGCACAGCAGCTGGGCCAATGGGAGAGGCCCAGAGAGCATTTACAGAGACATGGGCACAGATTTTCTATCAGGACTGCCACAGCCATCCTGCAAGGGGACCTCACTGTGGCACACACCAGGCTGCAGGGACAAAACCCAACAGACTCTTCTGGCAATCAGATCATCCCTCAGATCAGCTGGGGACAGGTACATCAAAAGCAGTGGGGTCTTTTTGCACTGATGATTAGGCTTATTCTACATAACTCTCCATCAACAGGCTATATATTACTTTTGGGCTAACTGATGCAGCATATTTTTAATATTTTTTTTCATTTCCTATTAGATTACATTTACCTTTGAGATAGTGAGTTCTGCTTACAGTTTAGCTGAAGTTCTCAAAATGGCCATTCAATTTCAATCTGGTTTTTTCCGAAATCAACAAGAAATTTAATATATTTTGGAGCACTGATTATTGGTGGGACAAATACACCTTTCTGGAAGTTATCCATCCTAGTCTACCAGCTGAGCGCTATAAAAATCTCCAGAGCATGTAATATTGTGAATTCATGATTGCAGGTCATTTGGTCCAAAACAACAGCCATCAGATATTTCCTGCACTAAGTCACTATCTGCAGAAGAGTTATTCACTAGGTCTTTGCAAATTTATATTCCTTTGCCCATCTTGCTAGTTTCCATAGTGTTGCTTTTCCATCCTCTTTGAAAATTAAGTCACCGTGTCTGTGATTCCTGTGGAAAATAACAACATGTGCACTTCATCCTCTTTTGGATGTGTTGCTCAGGTAAAGGAAGACCCTTTGCTGAAAGCAAACCAAATCATGTAGGTCTGGACTAACACTGCTGCAGAAAAGGGATATTTTTGGTACTGAAACTCCTGGAAAAAAGCCAGATATAGCCTGAACAGCTGAAACTTGCTATGCTATGTATTTGACTTGCATGGGCATCTTCATTATTGAAAGCTCAAAGAAAACTGTTTCCTCCTATGCTGCGTCTTCTGTTCTGTGCAGGGAATGAATAACCTATTCCTTGCTTCATTCACTTTTGTAGCTGCCAGTGCTATTGCTGTTTCCTGTAAGAAACCATGGAGCTGCATTTGGAATATTTACTGTGTGATTAAAGGGTATAAAATACTATCACTATAAGCATCTTCCCTGTTAAACATACATGGTCATAAAATATTAAGGGAAATTAGATCAATCTATTGAAGATATTCATGTACAAAAGTGGTTTTTGTAGGTCATAGGAATTTATAAGAAAACTTACTGCATATTCTGGAACTCTGAGCTGTATGACCATTTCACATCCCTGCGGATATGGCAAAAGTGTGCTCATCAAGTTACTGGCACACAACTCAATTTTTACATAGAAGAGTAAAACTTGGTGTTAAATAATGCCTAAAAGCAAATAGAAAGCACCTTGTCTCTTTCACATGGCATCCTCCCAGGAAATGTAAAAAAATCAATACATTATAGAAGCTTATGATCTCATTTAAGTGATTCAACACAAAATTTCAATGATATTTCTTTCTTCTGTGACTGTTGACTTGCCTTTTCTCTCTGAATGGCAGTATTAGATTTGGATTTCTTTTCCTCCCTTTCCTTAGGACCATGCTGTGGAAGGCAGTCTGTCCTTGGGAAAAAAACCCATATGGTGCGTTAAACTACTAGAGATTAACAGAAGCCAAAAAATTCATGAATGCCGTGGACTCTATAGCTCAAGTCTGGGGAGGGGAAGACCTGTGCCACATCGGGCTGGCTGGTCTGTCCCCTGGGACTCGTGGGATTGTCTCCTACCATAGATGTCTGTGTTTTCTTCCTAGTTTATCTTATGTTGATTTTTCACCGAACAAAGTCTGTACTTTTCCTGTTAAATTACCCTATAGCTGCCTTATACAGGAAGTGTAGATGGCTGATACTTCCCAGTCATACCAATTTTTATGTCTGTCTGGATGGGATTATTGCTTGGGCCCCCAGAAGATGTTATACTTATTTACATTTGAGTTAAGCGCTGATGATCCCCTCCTTATGGCTTCACTGCAGAAAGAAGGTGGTGGTGGCAGTGAGCAAATAAATCACAAAAGACACGCTTCATCTGCCTGATCTCTGGTCTCACTTCTGCCCTTAGAAACAGTGCAATAGTTCAAGTTTATAGCCTTTGTGGATTAGAAAAGCACCCTTATGTTGTTGAAAAGAGGAAATGTCCATAAGCAGTGCTATTGACAGTTATTACTGTTGTATCACTGAAGACCAGGGCTCATTGTGCTAAGTGCTGTGCAAATGTATTTTAGAGGGCTTCCCTGCTATAAACAGCAATATTTTTGTTAGAAGCAGAAGGTCTTGTTATTCCTATGACTCTCTTTGCTCTATTTTGCAGCTCAAATAGCACATGGGCAGTCATGCCTTAGTCAGAAGAGCCAACTGAAGACAGACACATTTCTGTCATGTGGGTACTTCTTTACATCTTCTATCTCCACCATGATTGAGGTTTTGCTGTCTTTCTGCTGGGGGCAATTTGGCACACTCCATATGTCCAAAAAGTAACCACCAGAAGCAAGCAGAATGAAGAAACCTAAACAGGTTGAAACAAAAACTGGAGTGTTTCTTATTTTCAAAACAAAGTATTTGGATCTATAGCTTTTGATCTTTTAGAATAAGTAGGCGGTCAGATTAATCTGTGGCTGACACACTTAGAAGGCACTACAGAAACAGTGGAATTGGCGGATGCCTATGACTGAATTCTAATCAGAAAACAGAGTTCTTCACTCTTTCTGTAGTTCTAATCTGGTGATGCAGATTGCCCCTAATCAACACCTACCCAATGGCAGAAAGATGCTATAAACATCCTAGAGAGATGGTGCTGGAGGGGCCTGAAAGATCAGACATCGTTTCTGTCCCTGGTTTGGTTTATTTTTTTTTTTTTTATTGGAACATGTTTTCCTTCTCCTCCTCCTTTCTTACTTGACAACTCTATTCACACNTGAAAGATCAGACATCGTTTCTGTCCCTGGTTTTGTTTTTTTTTTTTATTGGAACATGTTTTCCTTCTCCTCCTCCTTTCTTACTTGACAACTCTATTCACACCTTGCAAACTTCTCGCTCTTTAGTTTTGGTAACAGTATTCCTTATTCCTTGATCCATTCATGATCCAGGGCTTCTTTCAGTCCTTTCCAGCAATGCTACTGCCTGCCCAATTATTTTATTGTGCTGATGCATCTTTTTCTTTCCCCTCTGACCAACTCTTATCTCAAAACAGTCTCCACATTTTCTTTGGTGTGTCCTTTTCAAAATGGAGAGTTCATAACTAGGTCAGCTTCAATAAGAAAGGTGAGTGTGGAGTGCTAGTCTGTGCTCAGGAGCTTCTTTGCCCCTTACAGAAAGAATCTCTCACATTTCCTCAAATTTAATCCGCTTTTAATGGCCTTATTAGTTGCTAAAATGTTTTCTTCTGGAGAGCGAGAAAAGGTAGCTCACATAATAAGATGCTGGTATTTTGAGGTTAGGCACAACTTCAGAATGTCTGAATTTGTATCTTGCTCTCTTTGGTGGATTTAGTGGATAGGACCACTTAGGAAACTTATTCAGTACTATCTGTGTTTAAGAAATGAGAGCTTGGATGAGATTTCTGGCCCTCGAGCAAATTTTCTGAGTGCCCTTGGGTGACTCAGTTGCTTGTCTCTGTTTCAGCTCCCTCTCTGCCAGACTGATGCAATATTCCATGCCTAATATAGGTGCTGAGGAAATAAATTAATGAATGCCTGTGGAGCATGCACATCACTGATGTATGGATGGGTACCCCTGAGAGACAACAGCTGAAAGCTTGCTGGGAACAGAGGTTGGCTTGGCAGGGTGGAGAGTGAGAAAACTCTCAAAGAAGTGGACAGAAGGCTGGTAAAAGGAAGCAGGAGAGAGCCCGGAAAAATTAGGGCTGATATAACAAAAGGCATTCATTACTTGCTACAGAAACTCTAAAGGAATCTGATGTTTGGATGTTCCCTTCCAATTCGGACACTTGGAATGCTTCAATCCATCAAATTTGAGCGGTAAGTCTAAAAGTCTAAAGAAAGACCTCCTGAAAGGCACTTGCAGGCACACAGAAAAAAATCCATAGACATACAGATTAATTTAAGCTCTGAAATTAAATAAGCATTAAACAAGCCCTGAAAAATGCACACAAACTTATTCTGGTGAAAAGCTGCATTGTGATCCTTCCTGTATGAATTATAGTACATATACAATAACTGCCATGAATTCTGCAGGGAATGTGAGAATGTAGGCACCTATTCAGATTGGAAGCCATAAAAAAGGAGCCCCTAATAACAAGTGGATCCTAACATTTTTTTGAAATAACTAAAATAAGAAAGGGACCAGAGGGAGTGAATTGCATAAGGAGCGGAAAATCCTGAACCCATGCTGGCCCGCAAGAAGTATCAGAAAGAAAGAGCTCCTTTAAGTAAAAAAACTCCAAAATTAGACCTTTGTCTGACCAATTCAATAAGAAAGGAACAGGGAATAAGGAAAGTCATTCAAATGTATTCATTAAGTTCCCAGAGAAATGCTTATTAAAGAAACTCTCATCTTGATTCCTTTTTTGGGGAGGAGGAACAGAAGATGGAAGGGAAAGATTTTTTTTTTTATTTAACATTAATTCTTCAGAGGCATTCTTCCTATTATTCCTTCTATTTTGACTTGCTGCATTTGAAAAATATGTTGTCTTTTAAATAGATTTATTCCTTTCAACAGCATCTGACATCTTTTGTCAGAAGTTCCTTCATTTTCCCAGTTTATTTCTTAACATGTATTTGTATAAGTGGCTTCCACTGTATTAATTGATGTGTTTGTGTCTGTTCAGAGCAAACGCATTCTCCTCACAGGGATTTTAACGGGCATTTGTTTAAGGGGGTTTTGCTTTTCTGTGTCTATTTCTGCTTGTTTTTCTGGTAGAGAAGGAGACATTACTAACATGCAGCCGACATAATGAGTCCCATTAACTCCCAATTCAGCTTGCTTTTTGACCACCTCTCTTTTAATGACTGTACTTTTCTTGACTGCAAAGTTTGGGGAATAGGAAAACTGTTCGCTCTGTTGGATTTTAATACATGTTTACATCCTTTGCAGAACAGCACCACCTCTCAATGAATGTTACTCCTAGCCTTAAAAAAGCAATTGCTAATAAATAAATGCAAGCGTGTGTTGGAAAAGTGTGGTGCGAACCAGAATTTTTACAAAGGCTGCTGAGCATTTTTAGAGACTAAGCAGCATTTGTGTTCTAATATTTTAAAGCTTTTCCATTGATCTCCTGTTAACTGAGAAGCAAGAATTAACCTCAATGACAGTGCTAGTAGCTCTGCAGTCTATTTTGGCCTGTTCTTTAAGTAAAAAGAGCAACCTAGATGAGAATTTTGTGCTTCACTGGATATTGAAAGATGAGGCAATAAACTGCTAAACTTGAGTAATCACACACTCCCAGAGGAATGCCTCAAATGGGGTTGGTCAAAAACCTTGAAATTCTAGCCTTCTGCACACTGCCTGGGCTTTAACATTTGATGAGAGTCATTATAGTGGGGGACTGAATACAAGTGTCTTCTGATTACAGACCTTCCATTAAAAGTTCCCACCAGTGTGCCTTTCCATAGAGAAGCATCAATGGGATTAAAATCTCAATTCACCCCAGTCAATTCTCCAGTAACACGATTTCATTAGAGGCAGGCAGGGAGGAAAATGGACTAGAAAGCACTGAAACAGCTGGTGTATAAATTATAAAGTGTACTTTCTACTAAGTGAACACACCTTCCGCTCAGCCACATTACTAATTAATGTGTAGGGTAGCCGATTTTATGTAAATTGTATTCTTCCTCTCTCCTGTGCTTTGGTTAACAACAGGTTCTTCTAAATCTTGGAAAAAGAAAGATTATGCAAAGCTATCATCATATGAAAATAACGTATTAACATACTGCCTGTGAACTGTATCCAATCAGTTCCTTTTCACTGGCGTGTGTACAAAACAATTAAAATCAAATTTATATTGCACTTCTTTAATATATTCTGGCATTAATATAATCAACGAACAAGTGTTAAAAAGTCTTACAGGCCTATTCTGCTTTAAAATGATATGTTTGTTCTCAGGGTTAGTGGATATTTTCAGCTTCTTTAAAAGGGCACTAAAAATGAAAAGTTCTTGGCGTACGAAAGCAACTCTGGCAGCCATTGGTTCATGTGGAGCCTGTCTCTTTCCAATGGCAGCCTGTTGTATTCATTTTTTTAGGTGGTGTCTTTACTCCTGGCCTTTGTCAGATGTCCTCCATGTTACCTGCAGCACATTTGTTTTTAATTATTGGTTGTTGTTGAACAATAGCTTATAGAATTTATGAGACCACTGAATTGTCTGGATGACCTGCAAGGTGGTTGTGCTACCAGCTGTTCCGGTGTCAGGCAGACACACACACCCAGGAGCTGTCTGCATGCCTGCCACAGCCCAGGATTTCACCTGGAGACTGAAGGATGGCTCACATGCCATCAGCATATCCTTATTTTCCATGTTTCATGCTCTGAGGCTACATTTTCCCTGTCTGTTTTCCTTACTACTTTTGGTGTACTCTCATGTGACATGAGGTAGGAAGAACCGAGATATTCTGTCACTGTTCTCAGTGCTAGAAGATTGCAGAAACCAAAAAACTGGTGGGAGTAAAACATTTTTGTCATTCACAGGGATGGATTGTCTACCAAGAGGTTATTTATTCTGTCCTTAACAGCATCCTCATCTCCCCAGGAACAGTGCCTTGTCAAGCACCTCCACCAACAGGCACTCCACACTTCACCGGGCAGTTTTTCTCAGGGATTCTCTAACTTTGCTGTTTCTTAACACCTCTAGCTGCAGGTAAGCCTGTTCCTTTTCCTCCTCACTAAGGACACAGAAGAGACTACTCTCTTCTTTGAATTTGCCTTTTACTTATTTTGAGAACCTATCCTCCCTCAGACACATGTACAGAGACTAACGCTAGTGCCCAGCCAAGATGATTCTTGAAACCATGATCATGAGGCTGTAAATGATTGGTTTCCCCCTCCCCTGGCAGTGTGGAACCTGCCTACAAAGACACATTCCTCTGAGGAGATCAAAAGAGAATGTATTTCCTAGGAGAAATAAACGAGTGAGGTCTTCATACTGCTTCCTAACCTTTTCCTAAAGCAGAACTACTTCTCATGGCAAGAGGCAAACTAAGCTGAGAACGTAAGCTCAATTCAGTTTGGACCAGAGCATGGTAGTAAACCATGGAGGAAATATCAGTGTCTTTCCATTAAGTGGTCCAGTGCCATCCTTATTTATGATTTCCTAATGATTAATTTAGCCAGATGGAATATGTGATTGGCATAATTCCATTTTGAAATTGTATATTTGAATTCTTGAAAGTATAAATGATTGTGCATTTACGTTATCAAAAATGGCTTTGGACTGAAATAATTTCTTTTTCTCTTCAGCTCTTTACAGCAAAGCTATGAAATGAAGGTGGGTGAGGAATGCAGAGGAGAGGAAAAAATGCTAGGATTCATTGCCAAGTGCTTTCTTTTTGACCCTCATTTCCTACCAGCTGATTTGGAGTGGAACCAGGCTGAGCAGCTGACTGACAGCAAACCTCATACTAAACACTAGGTCTACTGCAACATTTTCCTCCTTGATGGTGTTGATAGCACAAATGGCATCAGCAGACTGGCCCTCAGCCTTGAGGCAGAGGACAGCTTCATCTGTAGCTCTTTATAGGGACAGGATAGGAGCAGAGGAGGTGCACATTTCCCCCTTGGTCACAGTGGTGGAAGCCCAGGAAATGTCAGTGAGAACTGAACGTAGCCAAGAAGGTCGCTGTGCAGAGCCACAGATCACAGTGTTTATCTTCCCTGACTGCTCAGCACTCGGGGTAAATGTTGTCTCTCTCACTCCCTTCGGTTCCAACTCACTGTCAGATCCTTCCCCACTGGCTGATGGACAGTTTGGTGACACTCTCCAAGCCTGTCAGGACTTGGCAGAGCTGCCATGGTGCTGTAACTACTCACTGAAGGAAGGAGGACAGACACAGAGCTCTAATACCCGGGTTTGCTTTCCCACTTACAGCACCAGAAAAGGATGCTCTGCTGTTCTTTCAGAAATACGTTGCTGATGAACTTTTGCCAAATAAGGTGAACAAATAAATCTCAGGAGCCCCCAAAAATGGTTTAACAGGGCTTAACAGTGGCTTGTCTGGACATTTGCTGGTTTGCTGTTTTTGGAAGGAATGAACATATGGAAAGGTGACTTGTAGTTAGTATTTTCCAGGCAGCTCAAAATACAGATAGAACAGAGAAAAGAAGTTTCTCTTTCTTTGGGTGGTGTTATCAGGAAGGTTGAAAGGTGATTAGTAGTTTCCTCAGTGATTTGGGGGTTGCACATCTTCAGTCAAAAGACATTCTCACATTCCTGCAATTTTTAAATGGGCTTTTTTTATGTTGCCATATTATTTGTACCAGTGTTTGCTGTATTTGTGGGAAATTATCCTATTTATCTTCAGTGGATACTGCATAAGACTCAAAATGAGAAACACATCCATAAAGTTTGTTAGGGTTCAATATGTAATTTTTTTAGTGATAAGGAAAATGAAAAAGATAGTTGTAGTTACATTTTAATTACATTTATTGAATATACACATTGTCTAGGACCTAGAATATCTCTAGCATGATGGAAGACAGCAAAAGAATGGGATTAGAGCAGACGAAGAAGATATCTCAGGCCTAAATAGTGATACAGAGAGGATAACCAATTGTAACAAAACCAAACTGAAATGGTTGGAATTGTCTAGCTTTAGGGGTTGTTTCTTAGCACAAATTGCCAGCAATAGATTTTAATTTCTGCATGTGTTCCCATAATTATTTTTGTTTCAAAGTAACTGTGGAAATGAGTATTTTGCTTCTGCTGATATAAGGTCACTTCTGAAAACAAAGTGTATCTCAGAGAACAGCAATATTATTATTATTATTCAAAGGGCTGCATGCTTGGGCAATTATGCAAACATTGTCCTACTGTCAGTCAGTAAAAATCTTTCCTAAAATACCTGGAGCCCTTGAATTAATTAAACTTCTCATCTCCTCCTTTGAATGCCACCTTGCAAGGAGTCCACCTCCTGCCCAAACCCACTCCAGAAGTCCCCTCCAAGGTCATTTCATGATGCAGTTGTCCAGCTGAATGTTGCTTTGCAGTGAACACTGTTGCTGCTCTAGTTACTGAGTACAAGCTTATATATGTACCGTTCTGCAAACTCTGCATGCTCTTTTAGCAAGAGCCAACTCGGTGACTCATGTGTTGCAAAAAGTGTGAAACCTACTGAAAGCAGCACTGCTTCCCTGAAGGAAATAAGCACAGTTTCTGTGGCCTAACCTCAGAGACGTCAGAGGCTGATGTCCCCTTTCCATCATGGCTGGAAGTTTAGGAGCACATTTTGTACGAAAACAGCTGGAGTAAAAAAGGCCCGGTGGAAAAAAAACCTCAAAAACATACAAAGTGTAATGATACTGAATTTAACAAGACTTTTTTTTTTTTCTTTTTACTCCCTAAGTACTCTTAATGGGAATAAATGGTTTTTCTTTTCACATCTGTATATTACTGCAGAAATATACCGCTGGGAAAAGGCTGCAAAAGTTCTGGCCACCATGTAAATCCCACACTGAGGACTCACTTGGGAAGAAGAAAAGACACAAAATGTTGTGCTGGCTCTCTAAGTAAAGGTAAGCGTTGTCCTACATAAACAGTAACGAGAGCAAAGCGAAATGGTGCCCAAATTTTGCTCCAGGAGCAAACTAGTGTTATGTTAGCCAAAGCCTTCATGATTTTATGAAGGTGGAGACCTTTTCTCCTTTTGTCTAGTCTTACTCCTTGGTAAACAAGCATTTATAAAAACAGGCCTATATAAAAAAGGATGGCATTCATATCCTCTGTTTTGTGGCCCCCCCTGGCTACACCACATGTGTGTGGTACTCAAAAGGGCAAGTGTGTCCCACAGGGAGGAGGAATATTCAGCGTTCCACAAATGGCTTTGAACCAGCTGCACATCACAAAACCACCCTGCAGAGCCCCTGGGCCTGGGTACTCTAGCTGGGACAAGTTCATCCACGGCTGTATGGGGAGCTGCTTAATTGAGGCTCATTACTTCCATTTCCTACTGACACGGTGCACCCCGTGAGGCGCCGCTCAGGCAAGCGCCAGGGGCAGGGGGTTGAGCAGCTGCTGCTGCTCGCATGGAAGAGGGAGAGGATGAGGGATAACAGTGCCCTCAGCCAGCACTGCTGCCTCTGTGGTTGGTACAGCTTGCAAGCTGCTAATCTGACCCCCTAAGACAGGGGGATGCACCTGCCTCGGCCACCGCAGGGCCTTTGGCCACAGAGGATGGTGCACTCCTGACAAACTGCCCCCAGCAGGTGTTTCCTTCACCCCTTTGGGATCTCTGGCAGTCTGTATGTTTTGTCCTTTTTTGACAGGGTTTATGCTGGCAAGGACCTCAGCTAAAACTCCCGAAGAGGAGCATTTCCCTATTTTAACAGGTAATGTGAGCCATCTATTTCTTCCTTATTCAGGTTGTGTAACCTGTCTCTCCAAGGTCAGGAAGCATCCTTCCAAAGCCTCCAGCTCTGATTCTGTTTCTTCAAGCACACAAGCTCACAGGTGGACATAGACTTCTTGTTCATTCCTGGTCCTGTGGAGGTCCTGAATCCCTGCTGAGAGCTTTGTTCCTATTTCCTTACAGACATTCTTCCAGTTCTTTGCTGATGTAGTACCCTCAGTTTGCATTGTTAAAGACCCATTATGGATTTTGGCTCCTACAGGTATCTTCCACTTAATGTCAACTTTTCCAGAGTATCACAAAAGCTGTTAGAGGAATTAATCACCTTTTGATTTCCATGGGACAGTGGAAAACCTGTGAGAGAGAACTTAGGCAATGATATCTGTTATTATCACCCTTCTGAAAGTCACTACTGCTGAGTGAAAATGAGCTTTGTGAAGGTAATCAATCACTGGCCACCACATGGGCTCCCTCACTATAACATTAAGGGTAAAACTCATCACTTTGAACAGCATCAACGCAGTCTTGTTTAACACCAATTCTCACTCACCCACTTCTGCAGAGGAGATGAAAGGAGGATCTGTTTACTCAGGATACTCTGGCTTTGCATTTCACCACTGCCAGTGCAAGTAATGACTTGCTGGACAACCATCGGACTGGCCAGGCAAGGGCTTCCTGTGCTGCAAGGTGGCATGGAGCCATGGCAGCTCTGCACATTGACTGAGAAGCCAGATAAATTATAACTACCAGCATCAGAGCCGTAAAAATGACAGAAATAAATATCCTAGTATTACAGAGAGTTCCTTCCTTTGCAGCTGCTGTTAGTCAGGTAGTTTGCAGCCAATTAATAGAATAAGAAATTATTTCAGAACATATTACATTATACCAGAGTGTTGCTTCACTCCCAAAAAAATACCCTACATAAGCCCCCCAGAGGAAGTTTTAGGTGAGGGAGAGATCTTTTCAGAGAGATGGTGGTGTCCACTGTGTTAGACTCTGCACACTGAAAATTTGGCAACCCAGAGACGAAAGGTATGAAAGGACCATGTTTGTGGGCAGAGGAGATTTCTTGTTTGGCAACACCTGAGAGCAGAGCTAAGCTGGCTCAAGGCATTCCAGTCTGGGTCTGCCTTCTCTGCTTGTGTGTATGTAAAGATGCCCAGGTGATTTCCATGGCACAGGCTTTGCAGGTATGCAGTAGCTGCATCCTGTCACTGGAGACTAAGAAGCAGTGGCAGGTCATCACAGAGAGAATTAGCTCACATATTTTGACAGGTGAGGCTAAATAAAATGAAATAATTTGACAGGAAGTGAAGCAAAAATGCAACAAAGGAATAAACTTGCATAAATGTCAGGTTACCAGAGGGGGACACGGGGGGGGAAATGAGGATGAGAAATATATATACAAATAAATAAATACAGATGTTTTTATAAACCTGTTTCAGCCTCAGCAGTTTGACTTGCTCAGAGTCCCTTATCTCTTGGCCTGTTTGGGTAAGGCAGTGCTGCTATCACAGTAAGTGCTTTCACTTCTTACCACAGAGTAAGGGGACTGCAAGATCTCTCGCCAAAATCTCTTTCAAAGCTGAGTGTGAAGCAACAGAGTAAGAAAGTTCACTTGAGTTTGGAGAGAGCCTAAAATAGGAGCTCTAGGGATTGCAAGCTGCTCTATTAGTCTCATTTTAGGCCCATGAACTGCACAGGTTTGTGGCCAAGTAACTGCTGATTGTGGCTGCTATTCCCAAAGGGAGAAAAGAGAAATGCTGAATGGGGCACAAAGCAACAGTAGATTTCTGAGGGTATGGTCTTTTCCAGTGTGAGCACAGGAAGCTTTCTGCACTAAGGAAACAAGGGCAGCTTTGCCACTGGTGTTGCCAAATGGCTAGGACTGTCTTCATGGTGTGTTGCTGGTAAAAAAACATAGACAAGCAAAGGAGAAAATTTATCCAAAATTACAGCAAAGAAATATAGTGGAAGAGGGAAAAATTATAAGCTGCACAGGTGGCATTGAAAGCACCAGTGGGGTTTTCTCAGTAAGGATGCTGACAACATAAAAGGGGAAAAGGCAATGTGTCAACACAGCTGTAACAGGTCACAGCAGTGAGGGCCAGCCTGTTCATGAGGACCACTGCAGTGATCCTCGGGAGCAGCACACAGATGTGTGGCAGAGCCCAGCCTGCTCAGGTTGTACCAGCCTGCAAGCCTCCAGCCAAACATCCTGCCTTTTAGTGGTACATGTCCCTCGGCTGCACACAGCAGACACGGGCCATCTGTGAGGGAACAGGATCCCCCACCTGTGCCTGGGCAGCGGCACCGCCCGGGGACCTGCCGGACACAGGCTGGCACAGAGTCAGCTCCAGGGTGACAGGGTTACAGCACCAGAGGCAGCTGTGAGACTTGGCTGTGATGCCTTGATACCCAGAGCCCTGGGAGGTGGCCTGGTAAGCACAGTCTCCTGTGTCAGTGGCTGACAGGGGATGGGCTGACCAGGAGGAGAGCAAGCGGGAAGGGCTCGTGTCACCCAGGCAGCTGAGGAGATCATGGGAAAATGAAAATACAGGTTAATGTTGCATGTGTTTAGACAGGCAAAATTGTGATTTGGAGACCTGAGCAGAGACTTATAATATTCATAGGTTTGTTTTCTTCAAGAGACTGTGTTTTTTTAATCTGTTTTGTTCTGAAAATATTGTGTGTTTAAGCACTTTGTTGTTATTCCTGCTGTTTAGACTTTCTTATGGATGCATAGGAAAAATCTGCTAGTCATCTTCTTTACTTGGATGAATTGTTATCTGATGCTAACATGAAATGTAGGCAGAGTCCTGCAGGAGTCATCCTTTGCTCTAAGTGTGCAGTCTTATTAATCACATTAGAATGTTTCATGGCTCTCAGAGTTGCCAAGATCTCTTTCAAATCTGAACCGAGTTTGAAGCAACAAGGTAAGAAGGTGCCCTTAATATTAGAGAGTCTAAAATAAGAGCTCTAGGAATGGCAAGCTTCTCTATCACTCTCATTTCAGGTCTGTGGACTCCACAGGTTGTGGCCAAGAAACTGCCATAATCCAACAGCTGGCTAAATTTATACCTGTGTGTGCTATCAAATTTTAGCGATCGCTGGCCAGATTGTGTAGGAATGCAGAGATGGGAAAGGGGGTCATTTCTGTCAGCCAGGGTAAACTAACATCAGACATGATTTTAAAAATAACAGCACTGTGGAATTTGCCTGACACAAACCTCAGTCTCACCCTGACGCAGAAACACTACGTAGCTTCAGGAAAATAAAAAACTAACTGCCCTTAAACCTGTTCAACATGAAAGGACTTTGCTGTTCTTCCCTGCACAAGTAGACACTAAAAAAAAGGACAATTACAAGATAAAGTACTACAAAAATACCCCTTTTTAGGATCAGTTGTCACAGCTTGATTTAGCTCTGAGGGAAGTACCCTTGGTATTATTCCTGTGTTCAAATGCTTGAGACATTTGTCAGAGATATTGGTGTGGAATGCTTGTGAGTCAGGTGGAAGATCCTACTTAGCTTACCTCAAATTTTAGGCCAATGGTTTTTCCAAACTTCTTAAAATCCAGCCAGGCCAGGCCTTGTTCCTGACAAGGATCTACCCAGCTATTGCCTCTATACGTGGATTGGTAACCTAGAAAAGTGAGCAGCATAGGAATTTCAGATTTAAACTGACATCTGCTCTGTCATTTAAGGATCATTTTGCACTGTGTCCATGCATTTGAGCAGAAAATTAATGGTTAACTTTGCAGCCATTCTTGTAAATAGGCCTCTTTTTTTTTTTTTTTTTCAGAATCATAAATCTTGCAGAGAAATGAAAATTAAGAAAATAAAGATGTATTAGGTCCACATTTTCAGATATTCAAGGTGGGCTTCTGCTGTGTGGGAGCCATAGAAACACACAGACTTTTCTTCGTCACCAGCAGAGCTATTCAGCCGGAAGCAAGGCTGATTTCAAACCAGTTTTTGCCTAAGACTGCTGGTGCCTCCAACTGAGATCTGCTGGAGGGTGCTGGCTTAATTATAAAGTATCTCCCCTACAGCTGCAGAACACTAATCCCGGTTCACCAGAATCCAGTGCCTTTGTTTGGTTACAGAAACTATTTTTTGGATATTTTGGAGTTAATCTAGCCCTGACCTAAGCCATATGATGGATATAGAGTAGTCACGGAATACATTTCATGCTCTTACTGTGCCCAGCCAGGCCACCAACTCTTTTTGACATACAAGCCTGTCAGCCAGGGTTACAGTGACTTCAGCTCAGCTCTATGTTGCTATTTCAGCAGGACATGAGGTCTTGTCATCTAAATTTTGTCAAGTAGGAAGAGGCTTTTCTTCCAAAGGAAGAACATTGTGTGGCAACAGTCTCTTGGGGCACTCCTCTCAGTAGCATCATGCTGTCAACACAGACTTGCCTTTGTGCCTCGATGCATTGATCAGTTCCTTTTCTGGATGGCAGCTTCTCCTAAATCAGCAGCTTCTGGGGAGGTTGGACTGGGCCCTTGGTGAAGGGTGGAAGGCAGGCTGTACTCCATGTTAGCCAGGACCCAACTGTTCCTTCCTCAGTAGTGAAACAGTGCCCGTCTCTCCTTCAGTGGACAGCCACTACCTGCAGGCGTTCCAGTTCTGGATGAACTGCAAGGTCTGTGGCCCCAAAAGTGTATTTCAACATTTGGGAAAGACTTAAGACTAAATTAGGTAGCGCAGTGAAAGGATTTAGTTTTTCCAGAAATTCCTGTGACTTCTGTAACATTTCTACCTTTACTGCTTAGACAAAAATAGCTTTTTAAAGTTGAGGAACTTCTTGAGGATTGAGTGTGACTGAACTGAGGAGAAAAAGAACATTCTTTTTTTCCCAGAAGTTTTTCAGAATTCTTTCCTTGGTCTGTACAGTAAGTGTTTAAAAAATCATTGAAATATATATTTTGTTTAATGTGCTACAGATTTGTCACAAGTCTAATTAAAATCTGAAGCCACTGCTTTTATATTATTTATAAAACTTCTTAGAACACAGTATCATAAATGAAACTGATTTGGTCTGGAAGTTCTACAGGTCAAGCCCAGGGCAAAGGGGCCCTGATTTACTTGGAAATTTTGAATGAAAACAGAAGATAGCTATTTATTATTTTAAAAAATAATTTCGGCTCTCCCATAATCTCAGGCACTGAGGCCATTATAAAGGAGAATGAATTTTGGTACACAAGTAGCAGATAGTGTTTTGCAAAACTACTCTGGTGTTATATCAAAAGCTTAAAATCTGTACACTAGAATTGCTTTCTCCCCCCAATTCATCTTGTAATTTTCAAACTTATGAAAGCTATGAGAAACTTCAATCCGTGGTAGGAGAACCCTCTTTTGGAAACCCAAGGCCTGGCTTGTATTTGCATTAAAACCCTTTCACAGTACCCTGTAATATTAAGTTTTAAAAGTTTGTCTAGTACAACCACGAGGTTGATAGCTTCTCTCCACTCATCTGCATTGAGGGATGACTGTGGTTTTAATGAAACAGAATATTCCAAATACTAATGGATCTTAAATTGCTTATTCTTACCAAGAGGTACTCCAAATAGCACATTTGCCTCAAGTATGTGATATAAAGTGATGAGTTAATTCATGTACTTGTGTCAATTGCTTCAAGATACTGTGAATTAGCTGCATTAGTGATATGTTTTTTTTTTCTCCTTGTGCCTTACATATGAACAGGAAAGTGCAAAGGAATGAAGATCAATTTAAGCTCTACTGCGCAAGGAGGGGAGAAATCTGGTGATGGTCCTACAGATGCCATTGACAAGGTTGGTAAGTTCTTTCTTTTTGCATTTTCTTGCTATTCCTTGTACTTAGGCTTCACATACCTCAGATTTTTGGAGTAGTCTGTGGCAGCGAAGTTTCTGATTGCAGTGAATCAACCAAGAGTTTGTCTTCAGGAGAGCCGCATCAAATGGAGCTTGAAAGTCCCTCCTAGAAACCTGCACCAAAGCAGTGTTCAAGTTGCTCCAAGGTGCTCTTCTCCATCTGGACTCCCAAACCCACCAGCACCATGTCCTGAAAAAGCAAGAAAAATGTGGGGACAAATGCACATCCCTGATACATCAAACTTCCCCGGAGATCAAGGGCCAGAGCACAGTGTGATTCCCCAGCCTCAGGGTTCCTCTGAAGTAGAACAGAGCAACAGGTGGCGGCTGTTAATGTGCTGAATGTGGCTTCCCTCTGCGTCCGGCCGTGGAAAACAAAGCCAGCGAGCGGATCCATGCCAAACACTTTGCAAGCATGGAGCTTACACAATTGGGCTCCACCCACATGCCTCACATGGGAATTTTCTCCCTCACCAGCTGGGTTAAGATCACAAGATGGAAAAAAGGAGAGGGGAGAAAAAAAAAAAATGCTGGAGTTGTTTTCTTTCCATTGTGGCTCTTGAGCTGAAAGTTCCTTTGCAAAAGAATAATAGAATAAAGATGAGAGTGAACACTGCTGATCACTCAAAATCTGGCACCAAAGTTTATTTTTCCTAAGCAGTCTGAGTCTGAACAGTCTTGTCAGACAATGTCAACAGAGGTGAAAAAAAATGACGAAAATCATTGAATCTAGTTTGGCTCAAAAATGAGTAAATGCACCAGACAGGGTAAGTATAGGGCCATTAAAAATGGCATAACCCTGACTGAAAACTGAACACCCTCATATGTATTTTGGACTCTCAAAGGCTTATCATGCCAGCTGTATTTTTGAATGAGCTAAGTGTCTACTCGTATGAAATGAATGCGGGTAGGCACACATAAGCTTTCTCATCAGTGTCCATACTCATAGCTGGGCATGTATTGAAGTCTCTCAACTCAGCTTGTTATAGCTATCATGATGCAGAGCCTGAAAATGCCTCTTCTCTGAGCCCAGACAAACGTGAACTGACA
Source organism: Ifrita kowaldi (assembly GCA_013398055.1). NCBI lineage: Eukaryota > Metazoa > Chordata > Aves > Passeriformes > Cinclosomatidae > Ifrita > Ifrita kowaldi. Next base: position 526,280 of record VZRS01005498.1, read on the forward strand.
AGCACTGTATTTTGCCCTTAAGGCTCCTGTCCATAGTGATGCATTGTCAGTTATTCTCTGCAAAAATCTCTGCCCCCCCATCCCACATGTGCTCGTCTCTTCCCTTAGTGCTTGCCTAATTTGGAAGCAGGTACAGTTCGTGGGAAACACTGACTACGCTCCAGCACCAACGTCTTAATGCTCAGGAGGAAGATGTGCGGGCTCAGTACGAGGCAGGTGGGGTTTGGGAGCCCCAGCCTGAGAAGAAAAGGGATAGAGACCCAGAGCATGTTGGTGCTGCTGCGTGCGCCTCACCCGGGAACCCATGGAGCCTCCACGCCTGTCACCCATGGAAATCAATTTCCTGTTGAATGGTGCCTGTAGTCAAGAACTAGATGCTCAAAGTCGCATTGTAGCCTGACACAATGAAAATAAAACCCGAGGACAATACAGATGCTGATGTCTTTACTTGCTTTGATAACAATGACACCAGTAAACAATGATGTTTAAGTGCACTTGCATGGTTCTTAAATTAAAAACAAGATAGCCAAGGGCAGTGAGAAGTCACTAGCATTCCTGAGACTGGCACAGAGAAGGGCCTCTTATTTACTTCAAGCTGGAAACAAACCCCACAGTGTGGGGATGACCATGGTACCTTTGTAAGGGGGTGACATCTTCCAGGCCCTCAATTCTGCTGTGATTCCCATTCCACAAATCTCCATTTACATAGTCACAAGAGCAGCAGGGCTTGAGGCTGGGGCATTGCAACGTGTTTGATACAGGCGCTGAGACCTGTTCTCTGTGGGTGCTTCAGAAGAGAAAGAAAATGGAGTGCTGAAAAAACCTCTTCCTGCTTTCCTCTTTTCATTTTACAGAAAAAGAAAAGGCTAAAGGCTCTGCTGGAGTGACTCCATTGACTCCCATGGCTTTCGTGGGCTTCAATTTGCAAAACAGACAGAAGAAGAGAAAACCCTTCCTCCACCTCTCTCCCCTGCAATTCTTGAAAGTGACATCTGTGCAGTGCTGCAGGAAAGATTACACATCTTAGTCTTATTTTTTTTTTTTACCCTGCCACTCCCAATTTACTCATGCCCACTATCATAATATTAATTTTTAGCAAGGAGGAGTAAGAAGTGCTCCCCTGGGCCAGCGTGGTTTTTCTGGCGCGGAGCAGCCACTCCAGGGAAGGGGGAGGGCAGCGGGGTGGAGGTCGCTGCCGCTCCAACGGGACCAGATCTGCCTTTCTCACCAAGGACCGAGGGCATCTGTCCCGGGAGTCTGTCCAGAGCAGTCCCTGCTCATCCCTCAGCAGCAGAACGTGGCACCGCTCTGTCTTGCCACCACTTCTCCTTCCCACCCCGCAACTCTTTGCCTCACCTCCCCCGGACCCACTTCCCTTCTTGAAAAATCCATCCATTTATTTCCAATTACAAACCACACCACATAACACAAACATAATTGCTTAAAAGTTGTTCCACATTTGATTCACATGCATTATGCATCCTGTAAATTATGTACGACCTCCTCTTTTTTTTTTTTTTTTTTTTGGGGGTTTTTTTTTATTTCCCTCTTTTTTT
>VZRS01005498.1:530409-542455 GCA_013398055.1 Ifrita kowaldi
GTTTCATGGATTGAAACATGTGCAGTTGCATCTTTTATACAAAGAATTTGTAATACAGCAGAGTGGAATAATTTATCCCCAGTAGCAAGAGTGAGGCCCTGTGATTCATGAAAGCCACAATAAGTATTCAGAGCTTAACCTTATGCGTACACTGAGTGAAATGTTCTACTCCTTCCATTTGATAAATTATACATATACCTTATGTGTATAAATATACATTTCCTGCATACTACATTTCTGCAGATATTTCTTGTTTGTAATTGAGTATATTAAACAAAGGCAACATAAAAAATGAAGAGAGACTCAGCACCGTATATTGCAGAAAGTGCTTGCTGATGTTAAGCAATTTAAAAATAAAAACAGTAGCCTAGGTTTATGGGACAACTTAATGGTGTTCTCTAATGATAAAAATAAGCATGTATTAGTGCATAAGGCTAAGGGGAGAGATAGGATTCTGGCAGAAAAGCAAAGAACTGGGAATCAGACTCTGTGCTTGGCTTTGGCACATATTTGTGGTCTAGTGAACCACTTGTCTACCTCGTGCCACACCTCAGTGGGCAGAGGTGGGACCCATGTTCTAGTCCTCTCTTCCAAGCTACCCAAACCTCTGTCTCCCAGGAGAGACCCTCCTCCCTGGACTGTTGAGCATCCTAGTTGGAAGGACTTTCTCCATCCTTCTCCTGAATGGAGCACTCCCTACTTAAACTGTCATGGATACAAACCTAGAGACAAGGAGAGAAAGCCCTTTTTTTCTAGTCGTCTGACACGGGGATGAATCTCTGTGCCAACGGTGACAGATTAGCCAAAGACTGTTCAATGTAAAACACAAAGAGAATCTGCAGAATAGGGAGTGGTAACCAGGATGAGTAACCTGTTCTGTCACCTGGAGTAATGCTTTCTGCTCCAGCCCAATGATTTATTAATGATTACACATAAATTAAACAGGAGAAGTTGCAGGAGCACACCTTAAGCCAGAAAAGCCTATTTGATTGGTTGTTGGCCCAGGTGGCATCGTCTCAGGCACAGGAAAGAATTACACCAGCTCTCCCATCTGCTGGGGGCTGATCTCAAGGGTCCTGGTGGTGTGTATTGTTACAAGAAAGAGAAGTCAAGCTGTTAGGGCATAATTTGAAGAAAGATGGCCACTGCTGCATTTTGTCCCAAATAATTGCTTGCCTGTAGTGTGAGGTGAGTAGGTAGGTGGGTAGGAGGAGCTGCACATTGGGGTCAGCAAAGCCAGCCCATTCCTACCCTTTGCCTTCAACAGGCTGCCCTTGAAGCTGTGCACCAGTTATTGGACCATTCTTTAGCCCCAGTCACTGGCATAACCCACGTAAACAGAGAAATAAATGACAAAAACAATAAAAACCACCACCATTCCAAAAGAGGGTGTGGGGGCCAGGGTTGTGTTAGCCTAGGGTTACACTCTTAGCTTATGTCTAGTCAGCCATCTAGCCCCTATTTTCTAATTAAATGTTTGTGCCAAGAGCACCTAAGCATTTATGAAAAGTTTTATCAGCCACCTGACTTTTGCTTTGGTGTCCAAGAGACTTGCTAGAAGTGTATGGAAAACATGCCAGACCTGGATTAAATTGAAAGTCTCCCTAGTTCCAGTCTAGTTCTTTAGCTGCAAGACCTCCTGCCTTATTTCCAAAAGTTCTATTATATCCCCTTGTCCCCAGTATGTGTCAAAGTCATATTTGCTTGAGAAAAGCATTCATCAAAGAAAGGGCATGTGAGTAATTATATCATGTTATTACATGTGGCAAATTAGCTTGTCTCTGTTGGAGAAAGAAAACCTGGGTTTTATTGCTCTTGCCTGAAATGGAACAAACTCACTCAATGTCCTCGTGCAGACTGAGTCTCTCTAGACTGAGACCCCCTCGTGTGATGCCACCTGCGTTATTGGGGGCTTAATTGCAACACTTTTGTTGTTGCTAGTTGCACTTACTTGCTCTTGAGCATGTCACATTGCCTTGGCATGTTTTCTTTTTTCAGACTTAACACAGTGCTCCTGAAGCCAACTTAACAGAGACTGCTCCACTGAAAGCTTTCTGAAATCGTTCTTAAATTACGATGCATAATCTCTTGAAATTAAGTCAATTCAAATGTAAGTTTAATTTGGCACCTTCCACTTAACTGATTCCTAGTGTACAAAAAAAAATGCTCCAGTTAAGTACTTAAGATGACATTTAATTGGTCCTGAGTATCACACTACTCTGTGTAAAAATCTCTGTAGTCTTTAAAAACTTTAATCACTTCCTTTCAGTCAGGGTTAGATTTCTTAGGTGTACAAAAGCTTTAAAGCGGGACCCACCAAGAAATTTGTTCCAAACTCCACAGCTGTCCTCAGTGCTCCTTTTTGCCTCTTGATAAGTAAAGGATTTCTTAGTTGGAAAGAGTTTAAAAACTATCAGAGATGGCTGTTGCTGCTGTTTTTTTAGCTCTAATTAAATGAAGGCAGGGAAGCACCAGTAAATAAGCAGCTGAAGGAAATAAGGAATACCGATTGCTTCTGAGGAGACCTTTTTTGAACGGGCAAGAGGGTTAGCAGGCTCTTTTAGTGCTTTCTGCTCGTCCTGCACAGTTATAGCTCACTAGGCTGAAACTGGAGTACCAGACAGAGAAGTGGAAAGTTATCCAAAATTGCTGGCTTGTTTAAAACTAATGTATACATTATTGTTAGTCATTCCATGGCATTAGATCCTGCAGCCACATTTCAGCTAAGTGTTCTTCCATGGGCACGTTCTCTCTCTTGTTTCTTTTTTGGCAGTAGTGTTTCTTTCTAACAGTATTTTAGTGCTTAGATGGCAAGCTATATTTTATCCATATAATGTTTAATTTAATAAGGCAAAATGTGATTATTTGGATTAATTAGAGCATGTAAGAACTCTGCATGTATGCACTTTTGATAGTCACTTTTAAATGCATGCTTATATGTATTGATTTATAAATATTTGAGGTATATTTATGCAAATCTGATATACTAGCAATGTGAGGCATTATAGATCATTTGCAAGAGTGTTGTAGTGTGAATTCACATTTAGGCAGTGAGCAGCATTCATTAAATGTCCGTGCTTCAGCTGCATGCTTGCAGGGTGGTATTTTTTCCTGTAAGGCTTAGCTATTAAATCCATTGTAAAATACTGCAGAGTTGTATCTCAGCCTTTTTAAGTGATCACTTGACTCCAGTGACTGTTTGGTATGGAAGCTATAGTCAAAATATGTCTATTTAAAACAGATGTAGTCATTAGGAGGCCCTCCAAACTGTGCTTCTCAGCTTCTTCTGAGTCAAACTTCTAGGTCAAACTATCTCCTAGGCAGGTTCAGAGACAGATGATTGTCCCTGTTTCCCCACATGTCAAGTGTAACCACACTGCTGCATTGACAAGGGGCTAGTGCCGTAAAAATAGGACTCATTACTTAGTTATCAGACAAGTTTGTTGCCATTCATGTTCCTCATTCTGTCTCACTTGTGCTATTTAAACGTGGAGCTAAAAATAAATATTAGTCCTTGCATATCAATAGGCATGGTAAGGAATTTTACTGAAATGCTGCCCAGGGTTAGCTTTGGATGGCTAGCTGTTGCACCACATTGCAACAACCTGGACAGAATGCCACAGGGAAGGTCCTTGGGGCCACTGTGGTCCCAGAGAAGCTGAATGCCAGTGCCCAGGGTGAATTTAACCACGGTGTGATGAGCAGGAGGAGTGGGCTGTAATAATCTTCTGTGAGAGAGAGAAAGAGCAGAGCCTGAGCAGGCCCTTGCCAGTAACAGAAAAGATTGCTTTCCAGACTGCCCCAACCACGACCTCAGGACAGGGATTTCTGACTGACCCTGTGCCATGAAGCATTAAAAACGCAACAAAATGATCCACTGGGCTCTCACTTCTTGACCTCCCTGCGAGCACAAGAGCTTTTCTAGCTCTCACTGAGAGAATGATATCATTTCTGTAGTTATCTTTACAGCTTTCAGACTGAGTTTCTCACCTGCTTAAAGAGAGCTGTGGCAACCGCTATCATTTCTTCCGGTTATTTTTTTGTTTTAGTCCTTGCACTTCTGTCATTCGCTGATGGGCCAGAATAATGTGAAATTACCCTTCTGGTTTCTGTTGTCTTTTCCTAGTTTGTCATTTTGTTCAGATGTCCAACACGTGGCCCTTCTTTAGGACTAGGGGAGTTGCTGCCATTGCGTACAGAGGGCAGACAAAAAAAGGGACAGTTTTTCATGGGGAATGGACTTGGTCTACAAGCACAAAATCTCCCGGTCTCTCAGCCCCTGTCACAGAAATCACCCCCTTCTCTAAGCGTCTGGCATCACAAGGGAACAAAAGCAGTAAATCTGGGTTTGGATATAGGTCTGGGTAGAGTTGTGTCATCTTCCCAAGCATCTCTCCAGGAAAAACTCTGCATGACACAAACAGGTGTTGCCACCTGCAAACAGGTGGTACAAGTGTGTTCCTGGTGCTATAGGGCAGGGTCTGAAGGGCATTCTCCATCACCAAGTAAAGCAAACGGCGTGTCTTGAAGCCAAAGCTACGGCTGCAGCAGAGTTTCAGTGGTGAGGCACTTTGGGTTGCACCCCTGTATTGACTCCAGAGTTTGTCAGCATCCCCCTGCTGCCTGCATGCTGCCCATACTACAGTTATTCTGTGCTGCTGTAGTATGGAACATTATGATCAGCCTCTGGATGCTCCTAAGTTAAGGCAGATCGTCTTTTCCTCCTAAGAAACCTCCAGAATCCAGCCACAGCCCATAAAGCTGCTATCAAATGCAAGCTGGCTGCAGTACAGAATTGGGGCCAATATTTTTAACAGCGTGAAATTTTGTTGTAGGCCCTCTGGAAGGATTCTGTATATGAAACACTGAGCTGGAGCATAATCAAGACTGAAGTCCCCAGTGTGGAAAAACAGGTGAAGAAAAGGTTGGTTATGTTTGAGAAGGGGATGCATCTCTCATATGTATTACAGATAAGAGTCTGATGACATTGATTTGGAAGAGGTGTATCTTTCTTTACTGTTGGCTTATGTTCACAAATGCATTACAATGCCACGACCTCTTTTGTCTGAGTTGGCACCAGTGGAACATACCAACCATACCACTCTCATCAACATTATCAGAAAATAACTTGATATTTTATGTTAGTAATTAAATCATAAGCTCTACCCACTTTGTATGGGCCTGAACTTCTACGTGTACTTTCACACTGCCACTGGTGGCTCTTTGTTTGCATTACAGCAGCCTGAGAGTAAACGAAAGGCAAGATCCAAGATAAGAAGGCAAATTGGTTTTGCAAACATGGCAAAGAAAGTGTGTGAAATCAAATGCCAATATTAATGCAAGACATCTGCTCTCTGTTCCAGTTCTGAGCGAAGTAATCCAGTCCTAATTAGACACTGCTGTGTCCTCTACCAGCTAAGGAGAATGGTGCAGCCATTCTTAGTACTGGTATATAAATTTCTTTTTGGATCTGATAGATATGTTAGATGCAGGGGAGGCTTTTCATTTTTTGGCTGTCAGTTGCTTTGGGTAGCACAAAGAGAGGGGAGGAGAAAGGTTGCGGCAGGAAAAGATCAAAATCTTCCAAAAAGGACTCTGCTCCTAGAATAAAAATTTTTCCTAGAGAACTTTCCCTGCAGACCTCAATCAATATTATTCTCATCTGAGTGCACATATTATTCATTAAGAAATATTGGCAAGATGTGCACTATAGTGTATGCCTTCATTAGAGCCTCCACCTGCCTGCTTTTATCAGAACATCTTCCCTAACTTTCATCTTCATTGAACTTGTTCCTGTCTTTGGATTCAGAGAGAAATCCTGTAATTTCACAGGATGGATTTATTTTAAAACAAACAAACAAACACCAAAATATCCATCTCTTTGGTTTGTGTATGTGTTTTCTCATCTCACACATTGTTGAATCAAGAAGATTATCACCATTAGATTCAGATTGAACTGGATGCTGATGAATTCATGTGCAAAACACAGCCCAGTGCAACAGACCCTCCCTGACATGGGAATAGCTGGAATTCCTCTGTTGTGTGTTCAGCTGCCACATCATATCCTTTGTGTGCACCTACTGCTCCTGTGCCAGCAGCCATTTTCCTATGGAATCAACATTTTTAGATGATATGTTGTTAGAATGATGTTATGAAGACCTGGCAAACATCATCCATGCCAAGTAGAGGCAGAGGGAGCCACAAAACATAGGGGACACTGGCAGTGTCTTAGGGTATTGTTATCACAAAGCAACATGAGCCTGACATTGCATTTTAGCTTTTCAATTCATGTGTTTCCATCTCCAACTATTCTGTGTCAATTTTGCCTGGTCTCTTTAGTGCAAGGCAGTGAAGAAAGAAACCACCTTATTGAAGAAGGGCACTGGGATTTTTGGACAATATGTTGTGGTCTAGCTCCATGGCTGGGACCCGTGTGTGCTGCTGCAGTCTAAAGAAGAGCTGATAGTAAGAGCTTATGAAAAGGCAGCTCCATGGCTCTGTCTCTGTTCACCCATCTCACATTTGATTAGTCTCTGCTTGACATCAGGCTGGGAGCAATAAGCTCTGATCATAACAGAGTGTGTGGCAACAAGCCCGAGAGCTCCATGTGTCACTCCAGAACCAGACACTGTCTCACTGGATTCCTCCATGAAACAGCTGAGGCAGAGGTACGGCTGCCAGATTTCTCCTTCAGGTCTACCTACTGCACCCACCAAGGTAAGGAATAAGGTAAAGTAAGGAATATCTGCAGAAGAACATTGCAGCAGCAATGAACTTTGAAGTAGAGTAGAATATACAGAAAAGTCAATTATTGATCCAGATGAAAGTGAGGGACATTATAAAAACACTGTCACTAGAGTTTACTCATAAGTTTGGGGGTGTTCTTTTTGTTGGGGTATGTGTGTTAAGGATTCTTTTCCACATCCTTTAAAGAAACTCCACATGGGCACTGCTGTGTGAAGAGATGGCAGAGTCCATGTGCTGGTTTGGTCAGAAAGTTTGGGCTAAAGGTGCATTCCTGAACTTTTGCTGAACTTCAGTTTGATATGGATTGAAATCTTACATCACTGTTGAGACCTGATGGACCATACGAGTGGAAGAGCACATCATCCTGGGAGAGTTTTGAGAGGTGGAAGGAGAAAGGAAGCTTCTATTGGGAAAGCATCTCCTCTATTTATGCTTTTCCCAGGGAAATCCAGCCTATCCCAGCTCCCAGTCTGGGCCTCCTCTAAACCTGTTCACTTGGGTCCTTAGACCTGTCCTTCTTCCCCCCGGTATTGGTACCGGGGAGACGCTGGCAGATCTGCAGTGTGTCACACCCAGCCTGATCCCCAGCAGTTTATACCCCTTCACAAAACCTTCCTGATGCCAATTTGTCGTGTAGGAAGAAACTTCATGGAGTTCATTGCAGCTGAGCTGTACTGGACATGAGAGGTGCAAAACCTGCCCATTAAACTTCTTACAAAACAAGAAACAGACCAAAAATTTAGGTGTTGCTGCTTTTATTTTTGAAAAAAAAAAAAAATTCTTTTTAACTTTTTGCTATGGAGAGGAGCAGGAAAATTTCTGAATAACTAATTTATCCACTGTAAATTTCTCTAAAAGGTCATTACAGACTCTGAAGCCTAATGGCTTAAAGTTCCAGCCTTATATGACAATGGCAAAGAACTCATTCTCTAGAGGTTTTATTTTTGAAGCTTTGCCGTTTTCTTCTATCAAAGGAAACGCTGTATTTTTAATATACAATTTTCTTTTTTAAAGGATAGCCTACATTTATGAAAATATTTAACATTCACTTCACGCAAAACATAGTAACAGAATTGAGTGATTTATTTTCACAATGCATAGGCAGAGAAGTAGAGCAAGCCAGAGTTTAGAAATAATTGAGGTCTGTAGATCTCAGGTATGTATTTAAGTGGTCTTTTGAACTGCCACCCGCGTTCTGTGCGACCATAACTTTTCAGAGCACTTGCGATTTTCCTCCTTTACAGGGCTGCTGAATTGTGGTATGAGGTCAGGCCCATGGTCACTCTCTTCTGACACCAGCAGGGTAGGTGCAAGTGATTCTGAAATGGGCAAAAGTATAGAGTTGTTTCGTAGCTAATTTAGTACAGACCTGTGCAAATTGTCTTGGTCATTTGTGTGAATTCAAGAAATAAAACCCCTGTGTCAAACTGGCAGATAAAAGTCTCATCTGCTGAGAAATCTGACTTTGAAAACAACTGCTAAATTCACCATGTGCAGGGTAGTCTTTGGTACGGCCTGGTGCTCCTTCACTGTGGGATTCTGACTGGCACATGTGACTTAATCACCTTCACTTTTATTTTGAATTTTTTTTTTAAATCCTGTCAGCTGAAAGATAAAATAAAAAACATATTAACCTCCCTGATGAAGCTTTATAATTCCCAACACTGAAACATTAACCAAGTCCTTAATTAAGAGAGACTGAAAGTAGAAGAATGCTTTTATGTCATTAGCTGGTTTTTGCTCCAGTCATCTGCCTCATTCAAGCATAGGATAATATGAAACCTCACGGGTCTGCTAAAGGCTTGACTTAAGTATATTGCGGACTTTGCAATTTAATAAGAATGGGGCGTTGTTCTTAAGAAACTTCATTTTCTCTTGCCTGTGCTCAAGCAAAAAGGAAAAAAGTAAGAGCAGTTAGTGAGCAAGAGCCTCCAGTTAGACCCAGAGGTCTGAGCCCTAGCCCTTGCTGCACAAAGGTGTGGTTATTCCTGCGTGCCTCTTCCCTCATGCGCCAGGAATAGCAGGAATTAGTATTAGACCAGAAACTTTCCTAGGCAGAGCACAGCTGTTCCCTTTTTTCTGTAGTTTCTGCAGTATTGAGCGTGATGGCTGCTCAGAACTGCCTAGCCAGGGAGCGCGTGAGGCACCACAATTGAATGAACACCAGTGCACATCAATGATGAACTGGCACTTCAGCAACGGTGTTGTCTGGTCCTCCTCCAGCAGCGAGCTGTTTTAGTGCTTTGTTCCAGAGAACGGAGGGTTGGGGAGCTGAGGCTTATTCCCAGACACTGATCCATGTCAAGTTTTCCCAGTAACTCGTTATGGGGCCGATTGCCTACACGAGAGCTTTTTAAAGGAGTAATCTAGCTGTTCCTCTCTAGTGTCAAGGTTCTGAAAAAAATAAGTGTGGTAAAATTCTTTGTATGACACTTTTAATCTGCTGGGTGAAGGAGGCTCAAAAATTACTGAAACTTTCTCACTTCTCTGAAATTACTCACTGAGCAGATGTAATGGGAACACATGCAGGACAATGCTTCACCACGCTAGAAAATGTAATTTACGTAGAGTGGGGACCTTTACGCTGGGGTTTGTCTCTTCACCTTATTAAAGTTGTAAACCTAAAACTCCCCGTGATTGTAACTGCAGGATTGCAGCAGACTGTTCAAACTGCAGGATGTGTGTTTGGGAATGGAATGTTTTGGTGGTTTTGGCATTATTTTTCTCCCCTTGTGTGATGCTTTCTCATGCTCCTACACACGTGCAAAACCCTCTCTTGCTTTTTCTCTCCAGGTCTCTTTCATGCCCAGTAACCCCACTTCTCTCAGCTCAAGTGCGGACATCACTTCTGAAGAATGATATCAAAGTCAGTCTCTGTTTCCTCAGTTTCTTCCTGTTCTACCCTTGGCGTCCCAACAGCGACCTTGAGCTCCAGCGCATGCAGACAAACTTCTGCCACTCAGTAAGTCTGTGTTTAGATGAAACCACACCATCCCTGTGGCAAGCTCAGAATTAAGGCTTAAGATTTGCATACCAAGATCCTGAAATTCTGGCTTTGCACCCGAAAGTCTCCTTGGCACAGTGAGAAAAGGAATGGGCTCTAGGACCAAAAGCACGCTCAGAAATGAGTTGATGCACGATGTTCTCCAGGGTCAGTATTATTCAAGAGTTGCTGTGTTCTTTCAAAGGAGAAAAAAAAAAAAAAAGATTCATGGAGTTAGAAGGACCAAGTTCCTGTGGGTGCAGTATGTGCCACAGAGTGGAAATTGAAAACCAGAGAATTAACAGGATTTGTTGTGTTACAAAGCTGAAAGCACTTTTATCCTCATATGTGTGTACTCACAGAAAAACATACTGCACTAATGAAACACAGCTTTATGTTTCCGGTCATATTTATTGTTTGTTGCCTTAGCTATGGGTTTGTTTGGTTTATTGTAGGGATGAAGAGGAGGTGCTTGTGGGGCTTTTGATCCCCTTGGCTATAGGTGATGTGTACAAGGTGTGCCTTGAAGAGAGTGGGGTGAGTCACCAAACAGGCAAGTCTAACAACGGGGATCTTGACAGGGGGGAATGTGGAGATGGGGAACTGAGGATGTGACAGTTCCCATGGGATGATGGGCAGCACCTCTCCCCTAAAATCTATCAAAAATTGTCTGGCTCCCCTCAAGGGGAACCAGCCTGAAGAAAAGTCCGAAAAAAGGCAACATGGTGGGACCTAAATAAAAGCTAATAGATGAGCTGAGCTAATATTAGTTTCCTGATATATAAAGCCAAATGGATTAATGGATCAGCTCATGCATTGCCTAAGGAAACAAAAAGAAAATCTTCAATACTTCTGTGCACATTGAGGACATGAACAATAAAGGTCTTTAGAAAGTAAAAACCTAATTTGGGGGAATCAATTACTACTTCTTTTTTTCTTACCCTTTTTTTTATTTAAAGGAAGTTCACAGAGAGGTAAAACTTGGGTAACATGCCAGCCAGAAGTCATGCGTCTCAGACACCACAATGATGGTCGATCTCGGTTTGCATCAGTCTTGCCCAGGCTCTTTTTAGCATTCCAGCTTCAGCTAATGGAAATCAAGCCCATTATGGTAAACGTAGGAAGCAAGTACATTAATAGTGGGCACTGACATTAATTCAAATGGTAAACAATTCAGAACTGTTCCCAGTACTTACTAGATTATGTATCATCTTACCTGCTGCTTCAGAGGGCTACTCCTTTCACGGGGTTTTAAAGTACAGAAGATTGTCTGCCACAGAGTTTTCTGCTTTACTAAACTATTTTCAAATTCTGCTTTGCTTCCCATCAGTCCCATATACTTTTTTCTTTTAGGTTTTGGATGCGAGCACTTTTGCTCCAGAACTGACACCATCGCAATGCCAATCTGTTCCTTACTTTAAAAACAGAGAGGCAGACGGGAAAAGTTTAGCAAAGGCAAGATGTGGGGGAAAATCTAAAGCGAAGGTAGGAATAAAAATTGAGCTTATTTATACAGTAACACGTGTGTTAGAGTAATGCCTCCCTTCCTCGGCTATACGCTCCCCCATCTTCTCTCTCACACACGTATATACACACACACTTTAACTGTGCTTTTGTGTTTTGTCAGAATTAATGAGAAAAGTTCCCTTGCCCTAGGGGTAATTAGTGTCCTTGGAGTTAAATAAGCTAATACTTAGACACCTCTGGCACAGGCAATTATGTTTGTGTATTGAATAATTGATTCAAAGAGGGGGGGAAGGGGCTGCTAATCAGATCTGAGCATAATGAATTGATTTAATTAACAGGGGAATCTGAGGGTCCCTGGGAAATGTGTGCATTTATTCAGCAGCAGTAGAGAGTGCAAAGCACATAAATTGAGAGAGAGAGCGAGCGAGCGAGGCAGGCGGCAAGTGCTTTTGCTTCCAGTGATAGGTTCACATCTTTCCTCCCTCCCACCCCCCTTCCTTTGAATATAATTTTAGATTTAGAGTGAAATCAAGAGAAAAGCACTTTAGAAGCCTGGAAAGCTCTTGCAGTAGCAACAGCAAAGGGGAGAGAGGTTGTGAGCGATCGCACGCGATTACATTAAGACAATTTTTGACAGCGCAGGTTGGGGAAGGACGGAGCTGGGGGAGCAGCCCCCGATATTGGTCCTCCCTTACCTTTTTCCTCTCCCTCACCCCTCCCTTCTTCTTTGATCCCTAAACTGGCACTCGAGCTGCAGCGGCGGGGCCGGGGGCGAGGCGGCTGGTGCAGCAGCCCGGCTCCAGCTCTCCGGCGCCCAGCGCGGCCGTAGCCCCGCCGCAGCCCCGCTCC
>VZRS01005498.1:542578-573544 GCA_013398055.1 Ifrita kowaldi
GCGGGGCAGCGTCTGACACCCGCAGCCCCCGCGCCGGGCCGCCATCGGCGCCGCTGGCCTCAGCGTGTGTCCCCGCCGGGCCACCTCCGGCGGCTCCCGAGGCCGCGGGTGCCTGAACGCCGCCCCGCGCTCCCACTGCGGGCAGGGCGGCCCTGCGTGCTTGTGTAAAGGGCCACAGAATGTCCCTGTGCCGGGTTGGCGGGGGCTCCAACTCGGAGAAGTGGTTGCCAGGCTCAAGAGACAAGTGGGAGATGCTCTCCTTCGCTGTTTTCTTTTTTCCATTTTTTTTTTCCCCTCTACCTCTTTTCCCTCCCTTTCCCCTATTCTTTTGATCTGGAGTTTCTGCCTCAGAACGGGGGGAGTGCACCCGCCGCGAGACCGCCGAGTGGGACGGGGCACGAAGAGCAATCCCGGGCTGGCTTGTGCGAGCGGCCGTGTGGGAGGGGGCCGAAGCGCTGACAACCACAAGGTTAAATGCTCACTGCCCCAGAGAGGTGCGTGGGGAGGGAGCTCGCTGCACGCTCGTCACATGCCTCTGGGCCCTCGGAGAATCCCTCTCCCAGCATCTTTTTTTCCTCCAGTTTCTTGAAGCCCTCTGAAGTAAACTGATGTAGTGTTATTAATGGGGTCTGTAGTGCTCCAGTGGCAAGCGCGTGTGTTGGAGAAGAGGGAATGAACTTACCTAACTGGTCAGGGAGAGGTAACAGTAGGAAGGCTTTTCTCATACCTCGCTCCCTGTGCACTATGGTAAAAACGTTAAGTAATGACCGAGGAATTAAACACGGGTAATTTCTTACTGGTGTGTGGAACAAGGTTTGTGTTTCTCCTTGACCTCACTTTCAGGGGTGACCTGCGTTGCAAGAGTCCCCTGAATTTTGCTCAGCTGCTGGAGGAAAAGGGAGGAAGGGCTCCTCACAGCTCTATTAATACCCCTTAATAATAATAACCGGGTGATGTCTTCATCCCCGTGACTCTCTGTCAGGGGGTGCCTGCCGACCTGTGTCTGTTTCCCTGTGATTGACAGGCTGCCAGCAGGATGCTGCCTCCATTGCAGGGGCGAGAGGCACAGGTGAGCTGCGAGGAGAGACCGAGATCTGAAGAGGGTTTCCTAATAGGGGTGTTTGGGCTCTTTCAAGTGTCGCAGACACACTCATTAAACACAAGGAGCTCGGGGCCGGTGTGGTGGTGCTGTAAGGAAATGAAACTAGAACCGGTGATTATCCAGACAGTTCTCAACAGCCTCCTTCCAGGAGATTTCATGAGCGGCTGTATAAAAGGGAATAATGGTGGTGGATGGGAGAGGTAAAGAGGAAATTAGTGCAGGGTGCACTTAAAAAACGAGCAAAGTAGGAAACAAACCCCTGATGAGAAGGATGTGAAGATCAGAGCAACAAGGTGCGGTAATGCCTAGGAATCTCCTGTGCTGTTGATGGAGTAGTTATGCTCGAGGAGAAATTATGGTCACTTTTAAAGGTGCACTGGAGAAATGGGGGATAGGAGGTGAGACTCAGAGAAGAAACTCTTTTTATGAAGAGGTCATTTTACCTTTTTAAGTTTCTTTCTGCCTGATTCAAATGGGCTCCACTTGCCCGCTCATCTGTGAATGTTAAAAGGGGATGCTGGACCTGCATAGGTTACAAATGGACTAAAATGTAAGCTTTTGCTAACTAAACCAATTCCTTTTGAAATCAAGCTTGAATGAGCTTGTTAATAAAAATGGGTCTGGTTTACTCCCATAAATGGCCCTTTTTTTTCCCTTTTATTTTTCTTTTTCCCAGAAGCCGGTCTGATTTTTACCATCTAAAAATCCCAGCGTTGTGGCTACTATCCAATTCTCCCCTTGATTTAAGAGGCTTTGCCATGTAGGGCTTTTCTTTGAGGGGTTTTCTTCTTTTGAGGTCCCTGGCAGCAGTGGGGGTATTCATAGTTCTTACTGCACAGAGAAGGCAGGATTTCAGGATTACCCCTCCCAGAAGTCCTGGTGCATCGCAAGGAGGACACTTGCTGCCTTGTAGATGTGTGCCCCTTGCTTTTGCATCCCTGAAGGCTACTTGGGAAGCTGGGCCGTGGCCATGGCCTCAGAGGCAGCTGCCCACTCTTTCAGCTTGGGGCCTTAGGGGTGTGTGGCAGCCCCAGTGTGACACCAGGATGGCTCCAGCGGTGCGATAACCGCGGATTTGTGTTTCCACTCCGCGTTTGTGAGCGAAAAGCTTCCTTGGCAAGCACGCTCTGTGGTGCCGAGAAGTAGTAGAAACTCAATAATACTTTTCTGTGAGTCTTCACAGATATCATTGAGGATGAAGGGGCAGACTGAAAAAATAACAACAGTAATAACGTTTTTGACTTGATGTGTTGTGGCGTCGCGTCAAGTTATGTCAGGGAGGTAACAGCATTTTGTATGTTTGAGGTGACATAATATAACTTGACTGATGCAACATGACTTGATATCAGAAAATACTGGTTCACAGTGGAACTTTGGCAGGTATCTTCCCTGAACAAATGTTAGAAACTGAGAGAAGAGGGACGAGAGGGGTGGGGGAGAGAAAGGTTGAGAGAGAAAAACTTCAAGGCTTGCATTTTAGTCAGTTCCACTGCATAAATCACGGCAGAATTTGCTGTGGGCAAGCCAACCTACACACCGTGCAGCGCATTTATAAATTTCGAGATAATGAGAGTTAAGATATTTCTCAAATACATAAATGTTTTGATTGCAAAGACCAGATTTCTGCTTAAAAAAGTAAACTGACATCAGGTAGCATGATTAATTCCAACAGATTGTGTTAATTGTAGTTGACTTAAATTGCTGTACAAACGTGTTGGGGGTTAGAAAACTTTTATTTTTAATTGTTGGTGTGTGAAATGAGTTAGCAGATAAAGTGTTTAAAAAAATCTGTTTGCACAGGGAGTAATCCAGCCTCTATGACACGATGGAGCAGTAAAGGAATAAAATGTACATTGATCTGGTACTGCGTATTTTTTCATGAGTGCATTATGTCTGCTAGTTTGCTCTGCTGCAGAAGTCAGCTGTGACAGACAATGGCTAACTTCATTTTTATCAAAACCCTGCCTTTCTTGTCGTTACCAAATAGTGGAAGCTGAAATGTGCCATATATTTTGGGGTAAATCTGCCCTTTTTGAAGGTGACAGGGTTGAAAAGTACGCAGACAGAAAGATGTAACATTTTTGGAGTTCACCATTTTCTGATGGAGGCCAATAGTATATTGAAAGTATTAAAGTGCCTCAAATCTAGAAAAGCCTGTGGTTTTGTTAGTTTTTGCATGGATGCTTTTAACTATTAGACTTTAATCTTTGGGATAAAGTCCTCCTCCTTTTTAGCTTGTGACACTTTCTAAAAGAAAGTGATTATTTATGGCGGTTGCACCCTTACGCTAAAATACATATTCAACACTTGCAAACTAGTATCACTAGGAAACAGGAGTTGTTGGAAGCACTAGATGAAAACAGTTCAATGTAAAATGATACATTTAACATCAAATATTCTCGAGGACTGTTAGGATTAAGTATTGTGAACGAAGGGAGAAGGAAAAGCCACTTCAGCTGGGGATAAGGAATCTAATTAAAAATCGGTATTAAGGATATATAACTGGAGCCCGCTGTCATGCTCTTTAGAGTACCGTTGTATCAGTTGTAGAGGGGAGGAAGAAGTATCATTAAAGCAGAAATGAAATGTTTTCTCAGATTAAAAGACTGAGATGAGTGAAATGGTGCTGTTGATCTGGGTAGCGAAGCATCTGATCCCGCAATCCTTACAAGAGCCATTGGAGTCAACAGATGAGTTGTCTGAAAAAGGATTGAGAGGTGCAGGACGAAGGATAAAAGACGTGGGCCCCCAACTTGTCACTTTATACTTGGGCATTGATGGCATTTCTGAAAAGTGGAGCAAACCTGTAAGGGCTTGTACCGCGTTTGATTAGGTAAATTCATTTTAATATCGACCTAGTGAAAATGAATCTGCATTCTCTGGAGTACACCCTGAAACTAATACCGACATGTGAAAACAAACCCAAAATGTTTGTGCAGAAAATTAGTATCAAGTTTTAGGTCACCAGAGATGTGTGAAATGCAGCTGGGAGCAGCGGGGCTGGTGCGACGCAGCCGGCATCAGCTGCGGAGAGTTCTGAGCCTCTGACCTGCCCGAGCTGCTGCGCTCGTAGGGAGCAGAGCTGGAGCATCCCCCGTGCCCTGGCCCCGCGGAGGACAAAGAGGCGGCGGCGCAGGTGGCCCCGCGGCCGGCGGCACCTGGGCGGGGGCCGGGCGGGCTGCAGGTGGTGCTGCTGAGCCGGGAAGCCGCGCTCCGCCAGGAATCCCCGGCAGGAGCACGAGAGGGGGCCCTGCGAAACGCGCGCATTTATTCATCGCAAGTGGGCAAGGCTCGCCAATTGAGAGGCAGAGGCAGCACTAGTCGGGCTTAGGTATCCTACCCTCTCTGAATATAATTTCGGATTTAGATTCGGCCTAAATCCAAAGGGAAAACACTTTATAAGGCTGAAAGCTGTGTAGTTGCAACAGCCAGGGTTATGAGCTATCAAAGGCAATTACATTAAAATAGATTATACTCTGTAAATTGAGCCATTTAGAAGGTGAGAACCAAAGAAACAGCTCTGATCCCCCTTCTTTCTAAATTGCAGTTTTAGTTCCTTGCAATTCTGAGGCACAAAAGTAGGTGAGACTGCTTTTGTATCTGCAAAGTGCTTTATTTCTGAGTGTAATTCTAACTGAGTGCAATCTAGGTTAAAAGCTGGACAACTGGGTAATTAGAGCTCACTTGCTGCTAAAGGACGATCAGCTGTACCGTAGCTCATTTGTGTTCCCAGAGACTTGCTCTCCTCTCCCCTGAGCGGAGGCTGCTGGAGAAGAAGCATCTGTGCCCGGACTTTTCTTGATTGCGGAGATGATGGTGCTGGACAAGGAGGACGGTAGGTGGGCTGAGATTGTGTAAGCCTGTGCTTGGTGTCTTCTGTGTGCTGCTAATGTGGAAATAAATAGTTTTGAAACAGATGTGCGCTGTGCATTTCAGAGTGCTCTGCTTTGGGCTTCTGATATTTTTCTCTTGTGTAGGTAAAAGCATGCTTGCTCTTTATTTTTTTTTTTATCTCTTCTCTGACATGATCGGACAGCCAAAAAGGGTGTACTCCAGGCTCTGTTTGCTGATGGACATAGCAGAAGCAGCTTGATTTATTTTTTTTAAATATCTATGTAGATTTTTCTTTCTGCAAGTTACTCTAATATATCCCTTTTAGCCTGTTTGTTTTAACAGCTTTTATTGTAAATCTAATTTTGAGATTTTCTTTCCTTTTCATTGCATGCCATTTAGGTCTCTTTAATGTGCACCTTTAATATCTATTTCTCACAGCTTTTCTTCATAGCTATAAACATAATGACAATAAGCTAATAAGCTGCTGTGGCAGGAAAAAAAAAAGCATTGGTTTATTCCAAGAATTAATGGCAGAAGTGGAGGTTCATTTGGGAGGTAATTTCATGAATGAAGCTGAAGGAGAACTTAACTTATTTTAGGACTTCACATATACTTATTTTTTTAAGCTGACTAGTCCTTATCAAGGATGCTTAAGGGGAACAAATTGATGTGAGAATATCAGTGAGTAGCCTGAATGACCTGATGCTATCTTTTGCACGTTGCCTGCCCGAGTGTGCAACTTAACTGCTCAGTCATCAGTAGTTTCTGGGATGAAGGTGGTAAGTCCAATCACAACTTTTTAATTAAGTTTTTTTTTTTTTTTTCAAAGGCTGCTTTTTGGCTTAGGTTGCCCTCATAGCTTGTACGCTGAGAGCAAGGATTAAAACTGAGGCAGAGCAGAACGCTTCTGTAGCCATGCACATGGACTTCCATCGATGGTGCTGCCTCTTGCCAAGGACCTCCACCTTGGCGGCACGTTGTGCATGGAAAGTGAGAACTGCATCTTAACTTCTAACAGGCATTTCTACCTATTATCTCCTTATTTCATTCCATCTTTATAAATGGATGAAGTGTGCCATGTAATGGATTTCCCCGATCTTTTAAAATTTATTTTAGAAATCTCTTTTAGTGTAAAAAAAAAAAAAAAAAAAGTAAGTCATAGCATAGGCTGTTGCCATTTGAAAGTAGGAGAAATTACTGAATATTTGTAAGACTGTAGACAGGAAAGAGCNTACAAAAAAAAAAAAAAAAAAAAGTAAGTCATAGCATAGGCTGTTGCCATTTGAAAGTAGGAGAAATTACTGAATATTTGTAAGACTGTAGACAGGAAAGAGCTTTTCGCTGGGAACAAAAGAGCTTGGAGAAATTGGAAGTTGGGCATTTTGGCACTAGCATTGATTTTACTTGAATATATGTATTGCTTTTTAAAATATTTATGAGAAAAATAACTTGTAATTCAAAGTCACTTTCCTGTGTTGGGGTCACGCTAACCGTGTTTTGTGACTAATACTGAAAGCTGCTATTAAGTTGAAATTATATGATTTTTATTCCACAACCCAAATCTGTCTTCTAGTATTTTAAAACTGTATTAGTACTGCACTGGAGAATAATTAGGAAGGCTTGACTATTGAAAGACTAGAAATCTTCTACTAAAGTTTCTTTTCCCTTTCTCCTTTCCTTGCCTCCCAAAAAAAGGGAGTATTTTAGACCTAGCATTTTGAGGTCTTATCTCATTATAAGTTTCTTTTCTAAAATTCTCAGTCATGCATGTAGAATTTGCATCTAGTTTCTGGGATGGCATGTGAGGTTTCGTTTCATGAAGTATTTGGGACAATGAAAAAATGTGGACTTTTCACAAAGACTTGACACCTTTAAAATATGGGATCAAGCAGAAATGCATCATTATCAGTGCCCTCTTGTCTGTAGATTCAATCAGATTTGGACTAAGAGTTGACCGATGTGAGATCAAAGTCTGTGTGTAAGTCATTGTGCCCTTCTGAATTTATTCCGTGCTAATTAAGTTGGCATCCCAAAACTGCAAAATAATCTTATTCAGGGGGGGAAAAAAATATATCATGGGCTTTATTTCTGTTAAGATCTCCTAAGTTCCTTCATTAACACAGTAGAACTTTAAAAAAAAAAATGAGTAGATGTGGAGCATCTGTTACACATCTTCTAGATCAGCTTTGCAGTTGACTGGCCTGTGGATGAAAGACACACTAAGTGCTTGAGTATTGCTTATGCTGAGAAAACAAATGAAGCTAACAGGGTTTCAAAGGCTTTGAAGCAGTGTCACTCTCAGAGGTGTTCAGTTGTTTTCTTTGGCAATGTAAGTTGAAGCAAGCTAGTTTACTTTATTAGAGGCATAAGGCTACTCTTGTAACCTTCCTCTGACTGAGATGAATTTGGCTGACTGACCTTATTTCTTTCTGGACCACACGTGTTGTGCCGGGTTTGGGTTTTTGGGGTTTTTTTTTTCCCTCCTTAGGATTCATCTCTTTTAAAGGATGGCAGCATTTTCTGTATTTTGTTAAATCTCCCTTTTCAATTTGTGCCTCCCTACAGAACTATGTTCTGCTATGATGGAGCAATGCAAATCAAGTAGAATGGCCCAAATTAATTCTTCACATTGGCGGCAGTATGATTGCCTGCATGGAATCAATAATGCATCATAGAGGGATCAAATTTTGGAGTATAATGTGTGAATAATGCTTGACACAAAACAAAAATTCAGTCATCATAATAGCAATTAGGAGAAAGCTGCAGCTTATCCCAGCTGTAATCTCTGCTAACAATGAAGCACAGCCTGGTAATCAGCATGTATGGTATGAAATGCACTAATAGAAATCACGGCTCTTTGTTACGTGTGTGTGGGGTGAAAGTTTCCTTTTCAGCTAACTTGTGCTGTGTTAACCAGACATAGCATCCTTCAACTAAATTGTGGAGTGTGTGTGCACTTGTAAAAACACTGATCAGCTGTGTGTTCATCCCGATGTTTGCATAGACAGGAGCACCCCAAATCACGGATCCTTTGTGTTTTCCAGCAGAACCCTGATTAAACAGATCTCAAGAGTAGGTTGAGTAAATAACACATCAGAGGACTCCATTAAACGTCTACTTTGGTTTTATATAGAAAGAAAATTTCATAGTTTCTTCAAAAATGGAAAGAAAAACATGGATACTCAGTGGTTGTGTGCATTGGGGTTGGAGAATGGGTCTTAGGTTGATGGGAGGTATTTAGGGCAATGAATATTAGGTAATTTGAAACTGGTTTAGTAGCAGCAGTTGGGTTCCCTGTTGTGTGAGAGCCCATCTTGCCCCACACAGAAGGTAAAAGACCACAGCATTTGGAATTAGAGAAGCCGAGGAATGGATTGTGCAATGTCAGTGACAGGAACTGTGCCACAGCGCCCTGGCCAGGACAGCAGAGCTGTGGGCTGGCTTCACATGGAGCTACCTGTACACAGGTGTCTCTCCATGTCCACCTGCCTACCTCCAGCAACACAGGTCCAAGCAGTCCTGTTCTGTCGATAAAAGTCACTCTACACACAAAAATAAAGCAGGTACAAATTGTGCCACCTAGGAGGAAGAGCTGTTCTGCGTGCTGCCGGTATCTTTTGTTTTCCTTTGACTGGACCTTTCTCAGGGGTACCTATTGAGGAGTCATGCAGAGAGAGAAGGGGAGATGGCACAGTGGCTTTTCCTCATGTGACACAGAATTTAACTTTTCTTTTGCCTAATATTCCTGAAGGTCTCTCTTTTTTTCCTGTGCCCCTCTACCATGGACCTTCTCCACGGTCCACTGGTGTCTAGCTTACCATGTATGAAGAATCCCTACACATCTTCCCAGACATCAACTTATTCAAAGAATGATTGATAAAGGTCACCAAAGACCTTATTTTTGCCTACTTAGCTGAGTTACCTGTTGTTTTTTTGAGGGCTTGATCTTCACGCATATAGCTTTTGGTGTAATTTTGGTGGTTTGGTCTGGCTTTAGTTCATGACACAGTGTCCTTTTGTGGCTCAGAAGTACAGCAGTGGATTCATATATTCATGAAGAGGAGATAAAAAGTTGTCAAAGAAGTATTCTGAATAAAATCGGAGCACATTTGGCAGCAGAACATGAGACTCGATTTGGTCATAAAGGACCAAAAAACCATTTGGACTGTTTCTCCAAAGCTGATCAAGTATGGAGCTAGAGGCAGTTCTTCCTAGAGATTCCCTCTGCCCTGAAATGGCAAATATGGAAGCATGACAGAACCACGGGGTAGTAAAGTAACTGCCTAAACCTATTCAAGAAATTGAGGCTACTGTAGTTGGAGCACTGATAACCTAGGTATCCTTTTAAAGAAATCTCGTCCTCTGGGAAGAAGAGGAGTGAAAGGAGGTAGCAGGCCTAAGAGGAGCAAACTGCTTTGTGTGGGAGTATGGCAGGCAATCAAATAGTTCCTAGTGTTCGTTCAGACCAGATAGCTGAAGGATCTGGGTAGGATGTCATCATACTTCATTCCCAGATGCTGTTGACATGTGATAATTGTCTGGTTGACATAACAAGCGTTGAAACAGCGTAAGGACATTTTCCAGCTTGGGTAATAGGGCAAAAGAAGCAGCTTGTTCTTGGAAATAATTCTGCTCTAATTTTGGTTTAATGCAGTAGAAAGTATACTTGATACCCTGGCAGCAGAACATAATTCGTCTTCTTTGGAGTTAGTGTTAAATTTTATTATCTTTAACAAATACAATGTGAACATGTCAGCTTGTTTGTCATAGTCATTCCAAAAATGCTCTCTTATGGTAGAATCTTTGGAAAAATTCCTTTTAAGAGCAGTGCATTATTAATAAAGTAATCCATTAAGTCTGGTGATAAAGGGTCACAGCAGAGTCTGAAATACGTTTCTTAAATGGTTAAGAAATTTATCATGGTTGGAGGATTAATTGATTTCATTTGGAGGCTTTCTTAAGGTTTTCAGGCGTTGTGTTTAGAGATGGTTTTATTCTCTTTGGAAGTGTGCTTGCTGCTCAAAGTTTTGCTTCGCTGTCATTAGCATGAACTATTACATTTCTGCTAAAGGCAAACTGTTCTTTTAGCATTATGACTGATTGCATCTGCGAGGAGTCCTACTTAGGTAAAGAATATGAAAGTTTATGGCAAATAAGGTATTTTACTTGAAATCAATTCAAAATCAGAATAATGGCATCAAGCATTAAGTGTTGCAGCGTAAGAATAAAGATGGCACTGCAGATGCTGCTAAATGCTGAACTATAAAACTCTAATGGGTCTATATCTTTTAGAAATTGGACAGAATTGTCATCATTTAGAATACATAGACATTGTTTTAAACCGTATAGAAATCACTGCCCCCAACTTCAATAATGTGCGTAACTGTTGCCAGGGAATGATTTATTCAGTGAATGTAGCTCCTATTCACTGAAGACTTGGGGGTGGAGGGAAGGGTGTTTTAAAATGAAAGTTGTCCACTATTAGATTAACATAATTAAACCTATAGATGGTCTGAGAAAAATTCACCACAGCTACTGTTTTTTCAGTTCTCTGTGTGTGTTTTCTCTGTCCTCCAATGGGACGACTCCCAAGCCCAAGTTTCCAAGCACGATGTGGGGTGCTATCCCTGCAAACAGATGCTCAACTCTCCAGTGAATGTTCTTGCAAACTACTCCCTACTTACATTGAGTAGCAAAGCAGATAATGGATGCTCTTGTCCAAATTTAGAGGGTTTTTAAATTTCATTGAATGTTTTCAAATTCTTTACGCCATTGTTCAGAGTTCCTTGTGGGCTAATCAAACTCTGAAAGGGTGATTTGGGCAGTGGAAGTATTATTTGCCTTCTTTTTAAACTACTGATATCAACAGTTCAAGTTTCTCTTAAAGAAAAAGTGGATGATTGTTGCATATTCATGACTGAACTGCAGAGAACTTGGACCAGAATTAAACAATTAACCCTCTCTCCAATGTAAACATCCATTTGAGTAGAAGCCAGGGATGTTCCTACTTGGTTTATTATGGATCTGAGATATAGAAATGTATTCCAGAGGACTGTGTTTCTAATAAATAAAAAGGCATAATGAGAATGTAACTGGGAAGGAAGACAAAAGCAGCCATGCTTTAAATTGTTAATGATGGTGCCAGTGGCTGCAGCTTTACCACAGCTGTTTAAATTGATCAGCTAGTGAAAATGTTTTGTTTTGGCATTTTCCCTGCATGTGCAAGTCTTTCGAAGCGACTTCTGGAAGGTTTTCAAAGGGGAATCATGATCTTTTTTTAAACTAGGCTTAGAGCACCACAGTTTCCAGCATTTTGGAATCCAGTATTTAAGGATGCAGTTCAGTTTCTCTTTTGTAAAATGTTTGGCTGATGAGCCATTATTTCTCCTAGATTTCCTTTACCACTTTTTTAAAATTTTATTTTTCTTTCCCCTCCACAAATACTGCAAATTACTCACTACCCATAAAAGCTGAGGCAACAGCACACTTCCTAGCTGTTCTTTTTTATTTTCCCATCTCTATTTTACTGATGCTACTGAGCTAGATCAGAAAAGCCAATAGCAGAAAGGGGCTATGTCGATTTGCTATGCATTTTTTGGTCAAGCATCCAGTGTGAAATTGTTCTGTAAAATGTACTTTTTCAGAGGGAGCTCACTCCTAATTTATTTCCTGGTTGGCTCTACCTTACAGCTGAAGTGGGTTAACCAATGCTTCTTTATTGCTTGTATCCTTTCCTTCTGTTCCAGAGAAACGGGTATATGTTTCAAAAGGATGCAATATCTTCAGGGCAGGTAGGGAGGAGATTGGCCTTTCTGTGTGTTCACAGGTGACATGGTAGAGA
This sequence comes from Ifrita kowaldi, assembly GCA_013398055.1. Classification (NCBI taxonomy): domain Eukaryota; kingdom Metazoa; phylum Chordata; class Aves; order Passeriformes; family Cinclosomatidae; genus Ifrita; species Ifrita kowaldi. The sequence continues at coordinate 554,356 of VZRS01005498.1, forward strand.
TGTTTGGGCAGAGGACTGGCTTAAGCTGGTGAGCCTTGGTGTCTTTCAGAACACCTCCTGCCTTGAGCTCATGAGCAGACCTTGTGAGAAGCCTCTTCCTGGCTCTCTTGGTGGCAGGTGACTCCTGGACAGGCCGTGCCTTAGATAATGTTGAGCAGCCAGGTTTCTGCATTAATGTGCTTGCAGTGAGGGTGGGTACTGAACATTATTCAGAATCCATTATGTATTTATCCTTATATTCCTTTGTGGAAAATGATTTCTGTAAGTACCCTGTTACGGTTATGAAAGCCTAAATAAGCATCAGTCTCAAACCCTTTGACCTGTCTGCACAGAATGGAGATCTGTTTTGAAAAGGACTCCTTTATATCTGTTTTTACTCCATGCCCTTCCATTCATTTGCCTATACAAAGCAATAAAGGGTAAAACTAAAGTAACATAAATTGGTCTGTCTTCCTGAATCCATGTCTCGCTAATGTACCCAGATTAACTCAACTGTAAATTGTCTCCTTTGGATGTCGTGTCTTGCTAAAAGTTTCCTATATGATTCATGATTTGGATTGCTTTTAACAGCTATTGGCTAAGCAATATGGTAAATGTACAAGGTGATGCAATTGGCATTAGTGAGAGGATGCACAGGAGCATGTAATGCAGTCAATACTACATTAACTACTGATGCCCAATTACAGAAACTGGAAGAGTGGCTTTTAGGAGCATTAGGACTTGCAGAAGAGCTGAGATCACCTGCCGCTCCTTGCCTAAAAGCTTCACCCTTTACGCGCTGGGATCAAAGCAAACATTTAGTTGCTCTTTTGTCATGTATAACAACGAAGGTATTTTCCCCCCCTTTTTTCCAAAAAGTGTCACACTGATGCTTTTAGCACATGTAAAATCCTACCTCCATATTTCAAGACTCTACTTCCATCTCCTGGGGCAAGACTTTATTTGAATAAAAACTCTTTAACCACCTCTGCATTTATTGTTTCTCTGAAGCTTACTATTACAGCCAGTTTTTCTTTTAAGTGATATTTAGTGTCCTATTTCAGTGTGCCAGACTGGGCTCCCCTTTGCTCCCCCCCAGCTTCTTCCCTTTTCTAATCTCTGTATGATTGTTTGTGACCTCAGCTGGCTCCAAGTCTCTAAAAAGTGTTTTAAAACACAACCAGATACCACACAAAACAGGATATTTGAGTGTGCAACCTCTCTGCAGTCCACATTCAGATTAAGCACACATTGTTTCCACCACTGCTTTTAAACCCATTTGCAGTAGGACAGCAAAGGACCACATTATACTAAAAGGCAGTGCATACTTTTAGATTGAGCTGTGTGATCACAGCTTCTAAATCTGTTTTAAAAATAATGAGCAATGTCACTGCTGCATGGCAAAGCTAGCAGCCCACAAAGTTCCTCTGGACTTGGAGTGAGATGGGAAATTAAGGAGCTCTAAGAACACTCAAATATTTTAGTATAAAAGACAGCTGGTAGGTGGCTTATTGCTCTTGTTGCAGCATTTGTCTTTACTTCCAGCTATGATACTTGGCATATCACTGCTGCTTTTAATCCTCACAGCATTTTGCCAGTATTGAGGAGTTTGTGCACCCCAAGTGATCATGCCCTGGAACTAAGGCCTGGATATCTGGGGGACGTGCCTGACCCCCATGAGGCATGGGTGGGCTTTTGTGTTTTAGCTGTCCCTGGTTTGTTCCTTTCTCTGGGCCTGGGTCCCACCTTGCCTGCTGTCCCATGCTGAGTTAGGAGGTCAGGCATCTGCAGAAGAAGGGAGAAATAACTTCTGGATCTCCTGGGAAGGACAAAGTGCTATTGAAACAATTGCTCTCCTTAACTGTTTCAGGGGCAGGTTTATTGATCCCCTCTCAACTGGCAATTTTAATTTTGGGGTTTTTTTATCCCTGAGGTCCAGCCCAAGCAATTGCAGATTGTTGAAGAAAAGCCTTCTCTAGCTTATCTTCCTGCCATAATTATGAGCATTGGTCACGTTCCCTTCCTCCTCCTGCCATAACTGTGAGTGTCGGTCTCGTCCCCCTCTGCCATTTCACGGGGGCAGCAGAAAAAATGGGGTAAGACTGTGCTGTAAAGCATCCTGACAGTCTACAGGCATTTCCTCGGCGGCCTTTTTGTTTAACAGGTGGTGCCTTAATTTCTCAGCCAGCGGTTGTGTTGGGTGTCCATGTGTTCGCTCCGGAGCCCCCGGAGCTCCGCTCCATACCCGGGTGCGGGGCTGGTCCGGGCTGTTTGCTGCGGCCGGGGGCGGGGGCAGAGGAGGAGCCTGTTATTTTTAAGACGCTGTTGCTTTCAGGTGCCGATCGATGCTCTTTTGAACGTCTGGTGGAGCAGAGCAGAAGGTGACCTGCTGGTTTTCCCCTTGCACTAATGTGTTTAAAAGGTGGCACCAGCAGTGGGGGCGTGGGGGAACTTGGCTGAGCTGTGCCTTCAGCGCGCTTGAAACGCAGACAAGTATCCTGAGCTTGATGCACTTTCCAAGCTGTACAAACAATGTTTGAAAAGTCTGAAGTACCCAGCAGGGCAAGTCAAAACGTCCTTGAGCAACTTTGTATTTAGACAGTGTTTTCTCTTCGCCTTTGATCAGGAGGGAACAGATGTGTCTCCTCTCATGTGTGTGTTTGTGCACACCCCCTGATGTACTCGCATTCCCTGTCCTTGTGCAGGGGCTGCAGTATTTAGGGTGTGCTGTTATTCCTCTTTGTTCTTTCTTATTACTGTTGTTCTGTTGCTTTTTTGTTTTGTTTTTGTTCTTCCAGGGAATCTAAGTTGGAATTTAGAGAGGTCAGACTAAACAAGGTTTTAACTTACTCTCGCTCATTTCCTTATCTCTCTTTAACTTGGAGAGAGTGGAAAAAGGATATATGTAGTAACGCTCCCTTTAAAAAAAAAGTATGCATCTATATAATCGATTCCTTGACTAGTTTTTTGGGGGGCAGGTTCTGAGCATTTGGTCTAAGTGGGCTGCTCAGTGAAATTTGTACATTCATAAAATAGCTGATTGAAAAGCAATATTTCAGATAAATACAAGCCAGCGATCTATCAGCAGTTGTAATAAAAGCTGGGCTTCAGGCTGTGATTTTATTTTGAAATAATAAGAATTGCTTTATTCTTTTTACTTGAGTTACCATGGTAATTCTGTCGTGTAGCAGTGTTATATTGATTTAGAAAGTGGACAGTAATATTTCTTTTGTGTTATTCTGTTTCTAGGGGTTGATTTCTAATTTCCACTTGGAGATTACTTTTATAAATTTCTTAAGTCCTTCCACTTTTTTCTCTAGCAGTGTAATTTTCCTCTCACACATTGCTATTTTCTGAGCTTATTGGTTTGCTCTTATTTTAAATTAAACTTGCTGGTTTCAAATATTGAAATGACATCTTTGTCTGTGTCTGTACTTTGGTTTAGCAAAATATTACAGTCTGCTGTTTTATGCTTAATAATTTAAGGGAAGCTTTATGTCTGCCATCAGTGGTTGTTGGTAACTCATGACTAAACCAACACAGAGCTCAAACCTCTGACATTTTAATACCGTGTAATGGTGCTTCCACCCTGCACACTGTTTGGATTTTTCTTTAATCTGCCTTGTGTGTGTGCTAAAAAGAATGCCAATTAAATTCTGAAGAGATCAGGAGGAGTTTTTGGGTGGAGCTGGCTCTTGGCCACCTTAGGTCTCTGTCACACTTGAGAGAACCATTGGTTTTATCTATGGCACAGGTACCATTCCTGGCTACCCATATTTCTCTTGCGGTTAAGAAGCTTCAAGTTCTCTAGGAGCAAAATTCTGACTTGCAGAAGTGCTTGTACACACTCGGTGGCTGGCAAAAAGCAACAAACTCCTTTGGCTCTGTACAGGATTGTTGTATAAGGTTTTCCCAACCATTCTGATTCTGTGCTGCCTTAGCTGTGGAGCACTGCTCTTAGATTGCTGCTGCTTTAAGAAATGACAGTCTAAACAGGACGGGGCTGTTCCTTGTGGCATCTCTTTCCTTTTTTGTGAATGAGAAATAATGCTTCTATTCTGAACCTGGGAGAAGAGGGGAAATGAACCTCAAGCATCCCAGTCTTCAGGAGCAGTATTTTAGATCCTGAAACCAAAGTCGTGAATTCTGCTTTCCAACACGAGCCATTCAGATGACCTTTTAGTACAGAGGGTAGGATATCTACTTTGTGAGCACTAAGGACAGATTTCCTGGTGGTATAAAACCACCACAGATAGGTTTTGTGGTGCAAATAGCTGGTGGGAGGGGGACTGAAGTCTTGTGCTGTTGCCCCTTGGTTTCATTCCTGTATGAAGCTCACAACAGTAAGAAAAGGAGCCCAGGAACCCCAGCTGATCTCTTTGGGGATCACTGGAATGTCTACCAGTAGGAATTACCACCAGCTGGAAAGGGCAGAAGAAGAAGAAAAGGGTGGCTTGAGGTGATCGACCTCAAAAGGACTGAGGTGTGAAGTAGCTGGTAAAAGGCAGATGCAATCCTGGAATAAATAGAACAAGAAACTGCTAATAATGATTCCTGTTAATAATGCTGGAGAGAGGCACTGAAAAACCTTGTCTACTATGGGTAACTTGCAGATCCCTCATGCTAAGGGACAGTAAATCCATGTGGAAGTAGGGGGTAGAGAGGATGCTCATGAAGAGCAATCTGTGCTTCAACTCATCTGCCTTTGCAAAATGAAGGCTGACTGGTCTGGAGAAGCACTGTGGGAGGGGAAACACCAGGGAGAAAGGAAAGTGGACTTTTTACCCCAAAACATTAGAACAAGTAGTTGGAAATGGATAAGAATGTTTCCAAGCTAGCAATTTAAAAGCTTCTGGGCTTCTGGTCTCTAGATCAGCTTTCCTCAGAGGATAGTGGAGGCACGAAGCTGACTTGCTTGGGTTAGAGAAAGGCATGGTGCCATAGCCTCTGGCTGTAGGAGCTGGGACTCACTAGTCCTTCTCATCAGTCCATGTTGAGGCATTTATGTCACAGCCTGTGAAGCTCTGTCAATGTTTCCATAAAAGCCCCATATTTTCATGAACATTCATTTATGGCGAAAGTCTGCACGTAAGATCCTGCCTGAGGTTACCTTTTTCTTCCCTATTAAAATTTTATAAACCTGTCACTTGGCTGGGAATTTTAGTTTTCTGTGAAAGTGAAATAGAAGGGGGGCCCTGATGGGGAAGCATGGAGGTTATAGTGTCATTTTCTTCCTCAGTGCTCCTGTAAAAATAAATAAATAAGTAAGTAAAAAGGCACAAGCTACAATCTTATGGGTGAACTCCTTGATGAGAATGGCAAAAGCCATGTCTGCAGGTTCTGAACTTCTTTTCAGTGATGTGATTTGGTTTGATCTGAGTGTGAAAACGCATAAGCAGCTGATGCTCCCAGAAGTCTCCCCTAGCTTTTCTGTGTGCAGGTGTTGCCTGTGCTGTTCAGCTTGAGAGCAGTGATCCACAAACTTTAAAACCTTCAAATAGGTCCTGACCTGTGAGGCTGTAATGGCCCTCGGAGCCTTTACGGCCCATCAGATGATGTCTGTTACACATTAGTCTGTAATAGCTCCAGAATAAATAACTTCTTTTTTTCTTTTTTTTTTTAATCAGTAATTATATCTCTCCACAATGGAGTGCAGTGGCTCCTCGTGCTAAAGCACAATTTTAAAGTAATGCAACAAGAGACTGTTTAATGTCTCTGACAGTCTCGGTGCTGAGCACAGGTCCTCTGTTTTCTTTCTTCAGCATTTTCTTTCTCATTCCTTACTCGTATTGCAGCAAATCCATGCTACCAGGAGCTGGCATCTCACCCCAGCTTCTCTGTGATGTGGTAAACAAATACCTCATACTATGGGTCTCCTCAAAATAATGATCTGGTCTTTCCCCATCACAGCTGCTTTTCAGGAAGACCTTCAGCTGATAATTTGCAATCTTCTTAGTAGGGCTCTGTGCTCAAGAGAGCAATCTTGCCATGGTGGGAAAAAGGACTAGATGATTTAATGGACTTTTTTAATAATCATTTCACTCTGTAGCTGATCTTTTTGTGGGATACAGTGCTGCCTGCATCCTAAGTTGTGATTTGGGTTTGCTACCCCCTACCTAAAATGTATTTTCTTTCCCTATGGTTCGTTCAATTATAACTCTAGGATATATCTTCTGGGACTGAGTAATTGGCTAGGTCAGAAGTAATCTTTATTTTCACTAGAGAGATGTTTACAAACTGATGCTGTAGTATCTCTTTAAAACCCACTGAGAATCTGATTAAAGGCCTGAGGATCTTCTGCAAAGATTGCCTGCTCCCAGTTGACTTGAAAGGGTCAGCATGCTGTCACAGTTTCGACGACTAAGAATTAACTTAAGGCTGATTCAAATGCTACTCTCTGTGTACAGCATTGATTGGACTGCTTTCAGATGGCAAGAGGTAACTTTATCCTGCAGCATGTGTGAACTCCATTTAGTTAAATAGGGAAGCTGAATGAATATGCTCGCCTGTGGCATGGGAGCTCAAAGGTGAACACGTTCTACCCCTTCTGCCCTGAATTAAATACTTTGGGGAGGATGGGAGAGAAACATAATTCTTGTGGTAGCATACTTGGGATACTGACTGCTGCAGCTGCTCTTCAGCAAGTGCAGCTCCTAAGTATCACATAATCTTTCCTTCTCTTCCCCTCTGCACAGTCTAACCCATGGGCTTGACCGTAATGGGATGGGATTGCTCGTAGTGGAAATGGCAGCAGAGTGCTCTTTCGAATGGGAAAATAAACCCCAGACCAAATGAAACGAGCTTGGTGCAGCATTATCACTGCTCCTTTTTCAGGAATTGCAGATTTTTAACCTGGTTTCATGTGCGCATCAGTGTTCAAAGGCACCGTGCATTAATGTGGGAACGACATTAATGGTGCTGACTCACACAAGGCTGTGGGGTTTGTGGTGTCATGCTTACAGTTGCTAGCCTTGGAGCAGCTTTTAAAAAGGTCCTGCTGAATGCAGCTGCCTCACACAGTGATGGGCTCAGTGGGAAGCAATTCCAGGCTGGTGTATTCCTGCTCCATCAGGGTCTGGACCAAAGCTGGCACTGCTGCTGCTCCTGCTGCAGCTGAGCCCGTCATGTGGAAGCTCTGCTGAGCACCTTATGGAAAGAAAACAGGCTGGGTTGAGGTGTGCTCCTGTCCTCCTGTCAGCTTCCTCACCAAGCCAGTGGCTCCTCAAAATGAAGGAGCATCCAGGGATGTTGCCCCACGAGCATTTAAACTTCAGCCAGGACACAGGGGCCAGCTAGTGTAAGTCAGTGAGCTTCTTGCTGAAGGTGGGGATTCCTGATTTCCTGCCTCCTGTGCTGTCTGGTACACTGAAGACCTTTCTGGTGACAGTCACAGCACTGAGACCCTTCTTGGGCTTTGATAGAGACATCAGTGCTGTTCCCAGCTGAACAACCTCGAGGGTTTGGTGCATCTGTGTTACAGAGATCAGATTTCCCTGAGCAATTTCTTAGGGATTCTTCTGGGTTGTCTTGGGGGGAGTGCAAGGGGCTGTAAGCCAATATCATAGGCTAAACTAAAACCTTGGTGGTTTTCAGTTTTTGGGGTTTTTTGCTTTTTTCTTCTTGCGACTGTTGTAACAAATCCAGGAGGAAGAGATGCTGGAAATGCTGACAGGCTCTGAGTTAGAGCAAGCAGAGAGGCCATGCTGCAGTAATGTACTGCTCAGCTTTAATTGTGCCCAGTGCAATTTCTGTGTTCCCCATGGACGCTTGGCATTGCTTGCATCCAGAGCTGCAATTTGCCAGTGGTCATTCTCAGAAGAAAAATATGTGGTGGTGGGCTCCTCAGTGAGCTGATGGTGACAACTACTGCACCAGCCAAGGTGGAGGAAAAGAGAATGATTTTGATGTCTCCTGTAGGTGACCAGCCACAAAGCCAGACAGTTTCCATCTGCAAGACTTGAAAAATGACACCAGAGACCGACAGTCGTGTCCTCACTTCACATCTGCTCTCAGACTGGAGGGGCTGCTGCCTTGTGGTCACTGTAGTTTAGTTGTGGCATGTCTCACTGTACACAAATGAATCCATTTTCTGTACAGTAAACAAAGCTCTGATTGCCTCTTGAGACAAATATTTTGACCATCTTTTGCCACTATAAACTTTCTACCAAATTAAGCAGTGCATTAAGGAGCTGTGGACATGCTGCAGTAAACCCTGTGCTACACTTGATGGATACACAGTGTTTGCTTCTGCTTCCTTTCATCCTGTCTTCTTTCTGCCCAGGGTGGTTGGCTCCTTCCTCGTCACTGCACAAGCTCCAAGTGTTTTAGTCTCAAATGAGGACTTGTTTCCCACCCTACACCCATCCCAAGCAGACAGATAAAACTTTGAGCTCAACAAATCCCTTGCCAAATCCTGAACTGTAGTTAGGGTTTCTCAGTGTGTGCTATGCTCATTCAGCTTGTGAGCTTGCAGCACTGACTCTCCAGAGTGCTCCTTCATGATGCTTAATCAGACAGCATGCATTTCTTGGTCTTGGCTCAAGTTTCTATCAGATCTATGGAACAAGTCAGTTGTGAAGATCATTACACTGGTCCCTGCTACAAGGGAGGGTCATGAGAGTTGTTACAGTACCAGCTGTGAACCGTGTGACAAGTCTCATTTTGTTTCAATTAAGTGAATACTCTTCAAATGGTATTAACCTAGTTAAAATTTTGCTTATCAAAGCAAGATCTGTAAAGCAAGCCAGGTAAGTGCCTATTACTGTTTGAAGTTGTATGAGAATGCAGGAGGAGGAGTTGATTTTGAACTTTCCTCACACTGCATATCATGATCAAGCGCTTGAGGCAACTTTAACATCTGAATGATTTCGTCATTAAAGGAGTAGTGTTGATAGCAGGGCTGTGTTTACTCAGCATTTCCCTGACAGCTCTCAGAGCACTCCTTCCACTTGTGTTTACCCTTGAGTTCAGGAGAGATGCCTACCCAGTGAAGGAAAGGTCTTGTACATCCTGTGGATGCTGAATGGAAGGATTTTCATGAAGTAAATGCTGAAAATGCTTTCTATGTCCTGGAAGAAATCCCTAAGACATCATGTAGGAAGAAAAATCCAACAGGACTTGATCCTGCTTGTGTTTTTATTGTTTGGTACCATGCTGTGTAGGTCAGTGCAAGCCTAGAGAAGAGCAAGAAACAGCCTCTAAGTTAGAATGTTTGAATTAAGCATCAAGAAAAAGGTTGAGAAGTGCAATGAGAGTACAGTAACTTTCACAAAATAGCAGCATTTTGGTAATCTGTGGTGGAATGAAATTCTGGGCTCCAGATCTCAGGTGTGAATGCTACATGCTGAATTGCAAAAAAAACCATCTAAGTTCATGTGATTCTTGCTTCAGTACCAGGCCCAAGGGCAGATGAGTACAGGTGCTGGCTGTCAGTCTGTTTCCACTTTACTCTGGGTGTAAGATTTTGTGTTACACTGCGTCAAATGCTAGTCTGGCTGTGCTTTTTGTACCTCTTATGCAATTTAATATGTCATCCTCACCTCCTCCCTTGCTTGTTTTACTCTGCTGTATACTGTGTATTATGGCAAAGTGCTTTCCCTCTAAAACAGGGAAAACCAATTTGGGAGCAATGTACAAACCAAATAAGGCACATGGAGATGTTTTCAAAATACTAGCAAAGAGATATGCAACAAAGCATATACGTATCTTTGGAAATGTGGATCTGTGCAAACTGGATCTCTGTGTTTGGGAGGAGGTAAGTGTAGTCCCAAGGAGAAGGGCATGCGTGAGTTTAAAGCAGGACATGCTGGGTGTTCTGTGAGTTTTTGGTATTACTGGCTCCAAGTCAGAAAAACTGATGCAGAGGCAAACAGAGGCTGTGCAGAATCTGCCATTTTTAAAATACACACAGAAGAATATTTCTAACTACTTAAGGGTTTGTCAACATTTGGTCTTTATTTTACATGGTGACTGATCAACTAGTATTAGGACTTCCCACGAGTCTCCTGAGGTTTGGCTGGTTTTGCACAGGGTGCATCACAGAAACCAGATCCAACAAGAGAGCTGGGAGGTGGTGGGCATAGCATTTCTCCTCTCTGTGCCACGGTCCCGTGCAGAGGGCTCAGAGGGGTGGTTGGTTCAGTGCATGGCTGAAGGGCATGGTTTGGTGTGTGGAATGAAGAGGGGAAGTGCAGAGACCTTCCCAAGCACTGTGGCTGAGCCTGTTTGTCGTTGTGCTGGCTGTGGTGCAAAGCTGGAGACGCAGCCATTTGCCTTCTGCGTCTGAGGAGCCCTTTCTGCTTTATACCTTCATCTTCACAGCTTCTCTCAGACATCCCTGTGGCTCTGTACTCATCCTGCCTCTTCAAAAGATAGAAATCTTCATTTCTCCCTCCATTTCTGAGGAGCTGAGATTCTTGAGTCCTTGAATCATTTGGCTTGCCCTCTGCTATGCTGCCTTTGCTGCATCCCTTTTATATAATCACCGCAGCTCACAGTATTCTGTAATACAGCCCCAGTCCTCTCTCTAATAGACTGCTATGATGTCCATGACTTACATCCCTGAATTTTCATTACTGCTACAAAGACTTTTATGCACTTTAAAAGGGAACAGATGGATTCTTCCTTATTTTGGAAGAGATCATTCGTGCCTGTCCACCTTCTCAAGTTCACCTATTTTCATTACTTTAACTTAAAATGATTTGTGGAGCCTTCTGAGCTCTCAAAATTAAACTGGAGCCTGAATAAGATTTGAACCTAGATTTCCCTCATCTAACCCAAAGTAGATGATAGCTTCAAGGGAGAACCTAGAGAATAGTTCATTTTGGTTATAGTTCAAAACAGTAGTCAGTCTGTTCTTTCCCACTGAGCTCTTTCAGAGTTGTTCCAAGGAGGCTCACAAAGAGCCCTTCTGAGATTGAAGTGGGAACAAAGTGCTAATTGTTAAATTATCTTTTATCCCCCCAAAACCTAAGGAAAATCATCTGAAGGATGTTAGTTGCATACAGAGTATTTCTGTCTCCATCCAGTGTTAAGTAGTCTGTTTTAGAAAACCTTTATGTTTTGTTCTTTGCAGCTCTCAATAGGCTTTTGCTCTCAAACAATATGGACTCTAGCAGGTGGCATTTTTGGCAAATGACCTCTTCTCAATACCAGGACGTTCAGATGTTGGCCTTTCTCATCTTTTTCAGAACTGCTAAAATAGGAGGTGAAGGGCAAAAGTACTGCTAATAGGGTGAAGATGCACTAAGATCTCGGGCCGGAAGAAAATCAAAATATTGGTTTCCAAGGAACTGGGTTGCTGGTGAAGAGTGTGGTGTGATAGCTGGGTGTAGGAGCTGGCAGCACTTCTCTCTAGAAACAAATGACGCAGACTTACAAGAGCAGGTCCTCTGCTGTGGCAGAGGTTAATTATACGAGTGGTTCTGCAACTCGCGGCTTTTTCTTCTGCGCTCTGCTCACATTTGCCTCTCTGACGTGAACTGCAGTAATGTGCACAATTCATGTGTCTCTGTCTGATTTTGGTTAATTGTAGTAGTAATTACTAATTTCCAACCCCTGACCTGCTTTTTTAATCGCGTTTTTTAAACGATCTTTTTGTGCCATTTTGGAATTTGGTGTTTGGTTTTTAATTTAGATAAATTATGCTAAAATGTTCTTGAGAGAGCTGCACGCTGAGGTTAAAGCTTTATCTGCACCGTGCCCATTTTCTCTAACCTATTTTAATAATCGCAGCTGCTTTCTTTAATGGGAAGCTTTTGTTGAACTATGCTAAATCTGTCCTGTTTAGACCAGGCTGCTGAGGAAGCAGTAAAACAAAGTGCTGTGGAGCGGCCCTGAGGCTTCAGGATCGCCACATGGGTTGGGAGGTCCTAGGGCTGGGTTTCCCTCTTCCTCCCTCCCAGCCCATCTCACAGCACGCCCAGCCCCCCAGCTCCTCTAACCTGAAGCCTTTCCTTCCCCTTTTACCCGTACCTAAGAGGGAAATGCCCTGTGCTGCCACTGTCCCTCGCTGTGCTGATGGCACCAGCCTGGGCGGTGGGAGAGCTGTCTGGAATGACCGGCCACATCCACCTCCTGGCCGGACGCTGCTGAGGGGAGGTGGCCCTTCATCCCACCCACAGATGGGTGGTGGTCGTCAGGAACAGCAGGGGCTGGTTGTCAGCCACCTCGTGGGGGAGGTCTCAAAGCTTTTAGGAAGGACTTGTCTTCATCCCTCTGCTCTCCCCAGGCATAGAAGTGGGTGTGTGTATTTACAGGTGGAGGCACGGTTTGCCTTGACTCTTTGTTGGGAATTGTATGAGATTTCATGCAGACTGGTTTTCCCACCTTTCCCATGTCCTCTCCTTATGCTTTGGATGGGGAAAGTTTAGCAGGGTGCGACATTTTCAAACTTGGAAACAGGTATTAAAGAGCAATTAGCTGGCCAGCCTCCCTGGATAAAACAGGGAAACCTTGCCAAAGATCTTCTTGTCTTTAAACATTTGTACAAATCTCTTGTCAAATATAGAAGTAATTGCCTTCCCCCCCCTTTCTTTCTCCTCTCTCCTCAACCACTTTCAGTCCTGCATCTGGTTTAATATAATGGGTGTTTGCATGAACGGCTTAGTTAGCCAGGGTGGTAATAAAACACTTTAAATTTATTGTGACATTTGGATTTAATTAAAAAGTACACACTTAGAAAAGTAAAACATAATGTGTAGAAGGAGTCAGGAAGGTTTTTCTCCTTTTCTTCCAAAAAGCTAATTAGAGTTGTATTTTAAATTGTTTATGTGCTGCTAATCATTGTAATAAATCATTTATACTGGGAAAGACACACTCTAATGTGCTTGTGTAACTGTTTATGCTCTCAAGTTTCTATCGTGAATAAATTGATCTGGAAGTGAATTTATTAACCACTAGGGAAGAAATCATTAGTGCTTTCTCTAAATATTCCCCAGGTACACTTTTATTATAGTAGTTTACTGTTTTAACTAAAAGTAACGTTACAGGGCCTTGGTTTAATTATGATGCAAATTGACTTTCCATCATTTAGAAGGAGGGAAAACCGCCTTTTTGCTGGTAAGATACATCTACGTTGTATCTGCCACAGCACCTCAGAGTTTCCAGAGGGTTTTTTTGCGGAAAAAAAAAATTGTAAGCTTGTCTGGGGACTTTATGGAAGTTTTAAAATACTCCAGAAAGTTTAGTCTCTTTAATCTACCTGGCCTTTTATAAAGGATCTTAGGATAAGGTAAGTGTAGCCTGTTAAATCTTTTGCAGCTGGCAGCACATTTACACTTGTAAAGCAACTTGGTGCTTTCACGGTGCTGGAGACCACTTGAAATCTTTCGGAAATAATCGGTGTTGCTGGTTCCCCGCTGCCAGCGAAGGCACCGATGCAGAGATTTTCACACGTAAAATCGGGGCAGAACTGCAATTCTAATCTGAGATTTTTCTGGTTCATAGTGCTTAATCCAAACTGGGAGCTGCTGGCATCCCAGGCCTTCCCGAGGGTTTTTAGGGTGGGCTTGTCCTATGAGTCCAGAGGTGGTGGCAGAGCCTGCAAATCCCCGGTCCCCTGGGCTGAGGGACAGCTTCCATGCTTGGAGGCGTTGCTGAATTTGTTTTCAACACCTGTACTTCCCCCATGGTAATAAATTGTATTTCCCACCCCGCCCAAGAAAACAAATCTGGGCCTTGAAGACTTCAGTTAAAGGTTAGCACGTTTTGTGGGTGCTTTTTAAATTTAGCTGCTATTACTTGAGTACTGAATTATTTATTTACCGGTCTAGCATGAGGCTGTTGGGTGGGAATACCCACAACATGTAGATTTATACAGTTGAACTGGTGGTTAGGCAGTTTTATTTGAAGTCCTTTGTAACCTGATGGGAAGGTTTAATTTTCTATGGGGTATTCTTAATTTTAAATACAACAACAACAAGATATCAAAGAATACCCACAAACACACCCACCCAACGACAAAACCAACCAGTGCTCCAATTTTTGTTAAAGTAAACAGTCTGCAGCTCTTCCCAGCAGAGAGAGGAGAGTGAATATGAGTAAAATTGTTCTTCTAGACACATATATTATTTGGAGGTGACTGAAAAAGGATTTGATGGTTGATGTACGTGTGCTTATACGTCACAAAGACGACTTATTGCCTCGGGGAGTTGGGCACTGCAATACCTTTGGGCCTTAAGTACCTGCACTTTTATTTTTACTGTTTTGCTTCTTTTTAAAAAATATGATCCTTGCCTTCCCGTGGTTGAGTTAATGTTGTCTTTTTCTCCTTAGCCCTAGGGAGGCTCACAAGTGACAAATGTTTGTGTGTCAGTCCTGGCCATGTGTGTGCTGTGCCACCAGCAACCTGTGGGCGTGCATGTGTATGTGGGAAGAATTTATTGCCGCTTCAGTTACACCATGTCACTGAAGTGGCTTTTTATTTCTAGATTTTCCCCAAAACACGTTGTCTTTTCTTACAAGATGAAGGTGTTCATTCTCTATCTCCTTTCATTTCGGATGTTTGAAATCCAGTAACATTATATACATTTTGCTGGCAAAGTGTGAATTTTTTTGGGACTTCTAGCTATTCATTTTTCCAGAAACCTACTATATAGTTTTCTGCCACATTAGGTTTCTCTAATAATCCATGGGAGGATGTGATCAAGATCTATTACTGCCTCTCAGTGTGGTTGTCACCTAATTTCATGAGGAGCTGTAGTGGCATTTCGCTTTGCTGTTTGCAGGTTTAAATCTGTATTTTGAAAGCCTTGCTGTACTAACCAGGCTTCAGGACTGTAAGGAACCAAAGGACATCATATATCTTCTAGAAAATGTGGATTTTTCTCTTTTTTTTTTTCTTTTTTGACGCCTTGATATCCTTTTATGGCCATTTTCAGAGCAAAATACGAGGCCTTCAGTCATTTTGTATTCTGCTGAATCTGACACTTAGAAATGTAAACGTGTCTATCAGAATGCCATTAATTGAGAATAATAAATGTCCCTTTACAAGTGAAGTCTTTATATAGAGGTGACTCCTGCTGGGATTCCTGAAGGCATTTTTCTTTCAAAGCACAAATATTTCAGCACTTAAAGCAACATTTGATATCCTCTTGCCGTTTCTGTGGCCTGAGCCTCTGTGTTGCCGTGGCTTCTTTTTCTTCTCTCGACACTTTACAAGGTGCAGTGCATCCAAACGTGGACTTTTTCCTGCAGAATTGTCCCTGAATTAATGGAACTCAAAAACCGCCAATGGCAGTTTTATAAAAAGCCCCAGAGTTCAGAGCTGGCTTGTCCTTTGACAGGCAGAGGGGGAGGGAAAGGAACCAGCACAGCCACGTAATAAATGTAGTTAATGGAACAAAGCTGGTGCCCGTTTACCCCAGTGGAGCCAACGAGGACAAGTTGTTCTCTGCCCCCATGTGCTGTGCAAGAACCTCTTTTGTGGGCAAGGCTGCTCATACAGCTCTGGGCCTGTGTAACAGTGTGTAAAAGCATCTTGAATAACACAGGCGTGTGTCTGCCAGCTGCTTAAATACATAGCCTTGGAGAACCAGGTCTGTAGGTTTTGAAGTAGAGCTCTGTTGTAATTTCAAACTTTCTTAATAATCTTGGCACACAGTGGACTGATGAGATTTAATACCTGCCCTTTAAGCTTCATTTTGTCTCCTTTCCTGTTAAAAATTCCTTGCAGCTGGGCATGAAATTACTCAGGTTGCCCCTTCTACTTGTAAGGCTTTTAAGATGTTGGCATCCCAAAACAAAGGGACACGTGTGACGTGGCAGGAGGCTTTTGTGGGTGTGTGAGAGTGGACCTGGATTGCAGAAGTGCTGGCAGAAATTGCCACTTCACAGTTTTGGAGAAAAATGAGGCAAACCCTGTTCATGACGAGTAAAAGTGAGTAATAGTTTTAATATATTAAGGCTGTGTAAGAGGCAAGGACACAGGTTTGCTCTGATTTTGTCATGTGGAATGGGAAGAAGTGGTCCCTTGGTTTAACTCTTCCCTGCCCTCTGAAGAGAGTAACATGCAGGTGCCTGTGCTTATTCAAATCTTACCAGGGTGATATTTAGTGTTGCAGTGGATTGGCTCAAGGAAAGCCACCAAATGGAGCTGTGATGAAGCCATCCATGAACTGTGTATCAAAGACTGATCATTCTCTAGTGTTTATAATGCAGAGCATCTGTCTTAAATGCTAACTTCCAAAATATTTCTGTGTGCTGATAACGTGATGGTAACTGTGGAATGCAGCTTTACCATTTTTGATGCTCCATAACAAAAACATGAGCTCAGGAGTATATGAGTATTGTAATACATTAATATAAAAGTACAACTGTTTCCTGAAAAAATAGGCATTCCTCTCAGCACAACTGAAAAGAGAGAGAAGGTATTGTCAGTGGAGGTTTGCATATTGTACTGCAAGTGTATTTTGACACTAGAAACTGAAGAGATGGGAAACTAGATATGTCTGGGGAGTAACTACTAATCTAAGTGTCAGGTTTGATACTGGCAGACTCTGTGGAACCAGTAGCTCAAATCTCCGGAGGGCTGGCGGAGCCCTTGACCTTCGTAGCGGCAGATGAACGGTTGTTAGTGCTGAGGGTTGATCCTGGGGAGAGGGATGGGCAAACCTCAAGCATGGAAGTGCTGCCTGTTTTGCATAGATAGAGGATGTCTCAGAGCACTAATGCATTGGAAGTGTTTCCCCTGGTTTTCTTGGCTGCTTAAATAGTGCTGCCCCTTGGCTTCACTTCTCTCTGGAGATGGACACGTTTCAGCCCCCAGTTCTATGGCTGCAATATGGGAGTCTCTAGACAAAATGCATGCAGTGTCCGCTCTGGAATCATATTTTTAAAAAATCAAATTTCCTGGTTGCTCAGGCTGTAGAAACAGTTTGTCATGGAGCTCACTGAAATAAAAGTAAATATTTTAGAGTACCTGATTTGTATCATTGGTGATATCATACCACAGTGAAAAGTTTTTGCTCCCCAGAGGTCAGAGATCAGCTGTAGGCTTTTGAGCATAAGATACATGTCCATCAAAGCTGGCCAGCAGTCCTATTGACAGAGCAGAGAGAGCTTAGCAAGTCCAGTTTAGAGTCAGCTTATTGGTAGTACCCATGGAGAGAGGCTGAGGGAGTTGGGCGAGAGAGGAGAAAAAACAGGGAGATGTCACCACTGGAGGTTTTTGAGACAACTGAGACAAACTCTTCTCTGAGGGGAGCAGAGGCTCTCACCTGAGAGAGGAATTCCTGCCAGGAACTTCCAGGGGAAAATAGCCCTGCCCCAGGCAGCTGTCAGCAGGGGCAGACAGAGGCACGGTGGGACAGGCACTGGAGGGTACAGCGATGGTCCCACTACAGCGCTGGGAGGAGGGACCTGCATTCCTCTGCTCTGCCTGGTGGACCTGCCTGGGAGTGGAGCCGGATTTCAGCTGCCGTAGGTTTGGGAATGAAGCGAAAATAAGGCTGAACCTGCATAAAAAGTGAGAAGTCTCTAGAGAAGTCTTCTGCTGTTTAATTCTCTGAAAGCAGAGTGGCAATTGCACACCCAGCAGTTGCTGTGAAATTGCTGCTACAGATAACCAAAAATGGGATAGACTTTTTTACTTGGACTTTACTTGGTGCCCGAAATGCAGATATCTATTATTTTACACCCAATTCCTGTTTGTAAGCAAATCAGTTAAGGACACAAATGGATCTTGAACTTTGGAAATCCTCATTCACACATTTCCATTAGGTATTAGATCTGGAGCAGGTGTTGTTTTTCCTTATCAGACTTTGGGTTCACAGTGAATTAGGAATAAATACACTGGTGGTCTGTGAAGATGCAGCAAAGTAAATTGAGATTTCTATATGCACATTACCACTTCAAATACTGTTGGCACTCAAAAAAAAAAAAAAAGAAGACCTCTTAGGACTTGAAGTAACAAATTACTCATCTCACGCTTTGCTGTGGCAGATCATGGCTTGCTTTAAAGTAACATTCTTTTTTCCTGTGCTTAGATAATTTAGACACTCCTCTGAAAAGAGGTGCTGCATGGAGTGCAGTGGAGTTGAGGTAGATTGGAGAAAAGGATTACAGTTTGCATGTGGAGGCAGTGAATGTAGGCTGCAGATAAACGACGTGGGTTTAGAGTGATCATTGCTGCTGCAGCTTGATTATTTTTCTCAGGGACAGACGCTGGCTCTCTCCTTACTTTGAAGAACTACAGTACTCGTGTCTGCACCATATTTCCTATAACATTTGTGGTCTCTTCTGTTCCTCCACTCCCTACCCACCTTCCTTTCGCACCCAAAAGCAGGATGCTGTGATCATGGAACTTCTGAGTCTTCAATATGCAACAGGTTGTGACAAGGGCACCCCATGGCCTATCCAAATACCCACATCGTGTACTTCATACATATAAAAGCATCTGCTCCAGAGCTTTAGAAACAAGGTTGAGATGAGCTGGTGTGGCTTTGGGAGCAATCAGAGCTAGGAATAATGTAGGATTGTTCTTGAGGTTAACAGGTTAATGTAGGAGCTTCTTTAGGTTAATAAGCAAATGTTTGAAGCTGTTTCCTCACCAAAAGGTGTGCTGAGAGCCAGCTGGGATCACTTGCTTGGCCTGGGCAGTAGAGGAGGGCATGGCAGGGCTGGATATGTGTGCTGGGAAACCAAAGTTTGGGTCCTGTGTCCCAGCTAGATGTCCAGCCGTATTTCTCCGGGACTGCTTCTGCTTTATGAACAGACAAGGCAGGGAAAGAAGGAATATAATATGATTTGCAATAAGGTGGACTTTGCAGCAGCCTTGCCCTTAATGACTTTTATTTTCACAGACCTGGTTTATCGATACTTATAGTCTGTGAACTTTTTATTGAAATATCAAAATATTCGTAGCTTTTTTCTTTCGAGGGGGAATAAATTACCTGGTGTTTTCGGCACTGGTGGATGTGTTCCTTTCTTTGATAAAGAGCAAATTTGCTTTAGATTCAGTTTATTGAACTCATAGAAAAACTGTATAGCATTGAAATACTAGGAATTAATCTAAATAGCCAGTGTGAGGTGAAAATGCTCCCTGTGCTTTAATTGGAATGGCCTGGTGAAAGCCTGTTCCCAGGCTGCCTCCCTCGCTAACTGCCCACCTTGTGGCAGATTGACATAATTCCCCCGTCCCTGGGGAACCATAATAGAGCACTCCCTGAAGTGCTCAAAATCCCAAAGGGAAATAAGGATCTCTTTTTCTTTT
>VZRS01005498.1:573564-639815 GCA_013398055.1 Ifrita kowaldi
TTTTTTTAATGGGGTTTCTGGGGTGCTTATATTCATCCAGAGGATTGTGGCTATTAAATAGAGGGGGCTTTAAAGCTTTTTCTAATTGCCACGCTTCCTCTCTCTCCCCCCTGTTAAGTGGCTTTGGACAGTTGTAGAACTTTGATTTCAAATTTGTCTAATCTCTTGAAATATCTAGGTAGGGAAAACTATTGTAACTGAAAATGGCTCTGATTTTTTTTTCCCCCTTTCTTCCATTTTAATAGATATGTTTAGTCTACTTTAAAAGCTTTCTGGAGAACCTTTTCTAAATGGCTAATTTAAGCTTGTCAGGTTTTAATTATAATCTCTCTATACACAAGTTAAGATGCTTAATGCTAGTGAAAAGTTCTGAATACAAAGCAAACCTGTGTCAAGTTGCAGAGCACTCTTACCCGTCTTAATTGCTTCTGGTTTGAACTTTAACCTTAACTCTCCCATCTGTCTTACAAATTCTCTTCTCTCATCACAACCACTTTCTTTTCTGTAGAGTGCTGAGGATCTGTCTTAATTCAGCAGGAGTTTCAGTCTGGAAAAAAGCTGCCATCAGGCAGTGGATGTTCAGCTCTTCCTTTATCCCACTGCAGCATGATGCCCATGCCTGGAGTGCAGCCCTGCTCTCCCAGATAGCCCAGACCATTCCCTTATCCCTGCTAGAATGGGACTGCTCATGGGAAATGGGGTACTTCAGGTGTAGGAGAAGTGCCCTGGGTCCCAAATATCCTGACAGCTTCTGGTCTCAGTTAAAATCTCTTCCCAACAGAATCAGTATGCCTTTTTTTCTGTTGTTGTTGTTAGCAGTTTTATTCCCTTAGTTAGGCAGTTTATTCCTTTCTAGGACTGTTGTCTGCCTCGTTTTCTAGCTGTGACCCAGCCTTTGTGGCAAAGGTTAGTTGCATCTTTTTCTTAGATAAGAGTGGGTTTCATTCAAGCTTAGAAAATTAGCCTTGAAAATACTCAGTCAGTGCAGATTCCTTCTGGAGAGTGCATTTAAAAGTTTAAATCCAAAATTGATTTGGAAGTGCTCTAATCTAAAATAACCCTGATGTTAGCATTGTTGTCTGCAACTCCTGCTAGCCCTGGCGTTCCGGTTCAGCGCGTTGGCACACGGTTCCCTGATGCTGTGAAATTGAGACTCATCTGGAGATACAGCCTTTTCTAAAAAGGATTGCAGGGCACTTAAGACTCCTTATTTCATTAGTTCAGTGAAGGAGTTCTTTTCAGCAGTCAGGAGTCTCATGATGAGGTGGGTGAAAACTGAGCAAATCAAGCGGCGGACACTCCCGCGGAAATGGAGTGGAGGAAAAGCTGCTCGGTAAGTTTCTTGGCCCGGAAGTGTGGCATTTTTGGAGCTGAAGGTTAGGGGTTTAGAATTTCTTTTTAGTCTGAGGTTTCAGGCAAAGCATTAGTAGCTACATATCCGGGCCAGACTTCAGGAGGTACATTTCAAGAGGCTTTCAGTTCTGCACATTGGGTTGGGCCATACGATTATTATGTTTTTTCATTGTTTCTGGCCAAGTGTAACCACCGTCATCTTCAGCTACATTGGTGAGAATTAAATGGAGCATAAAGAACTAAATTGAAGAGCAGGCTTGCACTTTAAGGGGATGGGTTGCTGCATGAAGCAGTGGTAATCATCCAGAGGAACAGGATGCATTGAAGAAAAGAGTGAAGTGTGAGTACCATCTGAAGTGCAGGCAGCAGGCCATAAATTCTTGTAGTGGTGGTGGTCTGAAATTCAAGGAATAGGATTAGAGAGCTACAGTAGGTTAATGAAAATGGCTCCCTCAGGATCAGCTTGAATTCAACTCAGTGGTCAGTCTTAAGAGGAGGAATGTCTTGTGCAATTCCAACTTCTCATCCATATTCTGAACACTGTGATGCTCCTGAATGCTTAATAGAGTAGAATATGCTCTGTTATGATATACTTCATATGACTTCTAGGATGTTTTAATGCAAACTAAATGTCATGCTAACTTGCCCCAAACTGGTAGTGCTCACTTTATTCTGGAATATATGAATTGCAGCAGGATTTTCAAAGCCTGTCTTGGACACATCAAAAAAAAAAAAAAAGGAACAAAAGAAAAAAGTCTTGCAATTTCACTTGTGTCTTTCCTGTTGTCCAGGGTAATAGTGCTCAAATCCTGCCTCTATACGTCACCTCAAAGGAACTCATTATAGAATGAGTATACAACAGCCAAGAAACCACTTTTCGTTCTTATCAGCATATTTTCTTGTAAAGAAGGGTAGCATTAATGGCCAGCTGTGGGTTGTGAGCCCTGACTTAATCAGAAGTGAATAATAAAAATTAATTTGAGGCATATAGTTACTAGCCAACTGCAGCTATAAGAAATGTTTAATGAACAGCCTTGCACCGGGGTCTGCATACCTTTTCCTGGGAATGAAAGGGGAAATGTCCAAGAGCGGGACTTTCTTCTGTCCTAATTGCAGTAGCAAAATGAGGTTGAGTAAAATCTGACTGTGGAAGCAAACTGTGGCTCAGTGAGGCTTAAGTTAGACCTCAGTAAGCAGAAGAATAGAGGCAGTGAAGTATTTAGCCTCTGCTTTCTCTGCCTTCTCTATCTTCATGGCATTAAGGGAACAACAACTTTGGTTGATATTATTTGCAAGGTACAGCAAATTCTTTCTGACAAACATCACCCTGCCCTTTATCTAGTCTTGAAATATTAAACTGCTTTGCCAGAGCCATCAAGAAGGGAATTGTGCTCTCTGGGGTCAGCACTGGGAGAGGAAGGGTTGGTTGTTGGTGGGCTACACTTCGTATAAACATCTTGGGTCTTTGCCAAACTGCTTGCAAGGCCAGGATATCCAGGGACCTCCTGTAGTCGAGTGTCTGCACCATACAATCCACGGGCTTTTGTCTGGTCCTTCTCAGACAGCAGCTGCACCTGAGCAAAACGCGCTCTGCTCCTCTTTGTGGCTTCTGCTGCAAAGGGCAAGACAGTTCTGGCTCTACATCCCACTCGAGCTCTCCTCTGCCTCCCAACCACCTCTGGGTGCATTGAGGAGTTTGAAAAGGAGCAAGGCAAAACCTTCAAGAGCTGGTAGTAGGACTTTCAAGGTAATTTCAAGCCCCTGGGGTCTGACTAGGCATTCCACACTGCAGGTGTGGATAAATCCAGTAAAGCTGCACTAGACGTGAACCATTTTTGACACCTCTTCTGAGACTTCTTCTTGTGCAGCTGAAGCTCATCAAAGCAGCTCCACAAATTCCATGGCCTTTCAGAAGGTTGTGCAGTGTCACTCAAAACGTCAGGGCTTGCAAAAGGTTAGGGTATTATTTATATCTACAGTGATACAAACTCCACTTCCTAAATCAGTATTTATTTATTGGTTAACTTGCTCACCAGTGCGCAACTGAGACTAAGAATCTCCACACACAGGCACGTAGAACTGTGACCACCTCAGCCTCTCTCCTGCAACAGGAAAAACACACCACTTGGATATAATTGAGGCGGGGAAGAGATGGGATGCTCTCTTAACCTTGGTTTTCCTTTGCTACTTTCATGAGACAAAATTCCAGTCTGCTTTGTTTTTTAAGTCAGCAAACTGATTATATATTGTAAAAGATCGGTGTTTTCATGGGTGAGTAGTAATTACTGAGTAATGGCTTAAAACATTTCCTGAAGGAACATAAAGCTGTTTTTAAAAGTCAAGAGTACATTAAAAGGATTACCATGTAGATTTGATTTTTAGATAACACTAAAATGGATCCCAAATGGACTTATGAAAAGGGATGCTATCTCTTTAATGGAAAGTGCATGGTCTGACAGCTCAGCATGCAAATGGTCTGCAAAGGACTGTCTGTTGTGTTTTTTCCTTTCAACAAGAAGACAAGGAAATAGCTTGCCCTTCTCCTTTCAACTTTTAATAGCAGATGGGTTGCTCTGGTTTTGCTAGGAAAGGGAGAAAAGGATAGGTTTGGCGGATAACTGCATCTTTCTAAATCACTGGGGAAGTGTATTTCACAACTTCTGGAAGGTCAGTCAACAACAATTGTATCTCTTACACAGATTGCATTAAGTAGATAGATTCTCTCCGCATTCTCCATAGGCAAATCTCTCCTTGCCACTTATATGCAAATAAATTTTAGTCCTAGTATATTTATTACACTAATCTTGTGCACGGCATGAGCATCAGTGCTTGGCTTGGCAGTAAGTTTGGAGAGGGGCAGGAGGGGCTGTTATATTCATACTACAATAACTTGCAATCACTATAGCATTTTCTATTTCAGAGGTGCCAGCACAACTTTCTGGTGATTGATGGTATAAAATATGCTTTTGGCCTGAGTAGGATTTCTTCTAGAAACATTTAAAGGAGTATATTCATATTTCATTAAATACAGAGCGCACCAGGATTCCAAATTCTTTTGTGTTATTGCGCAAATTATTATAGGCTCCAAAAGTCTTGAGAAATTTCTATAAGCCTGTGAAAGCTTTAGATTGGATAGTCATCATTGCCTGCATTAAGGGCTGTGACAGATTGCTTCATCAGTGTACACAGAGCAGAACATCAAATAGCCATTTGGCAGTGGGCACTGAAATTCTATTAAGGTTGCCGAAAGCTTCGGTTGACATTGTATACGTCTGCAAAGAGGCAGAAGAAAAGATGATGGTGATGATGATTGTGCAATGATACAGTTCTATTCTCCTTAAAATATTCACATATATAGCATGCCAAATCTGTCAGGGTGATGTTAATGTTTCACTGCTAAACCTGAGCTCTGCTGCGCCGCACATCTTTGCTTGTGTCTCGAAACCTCGGCATGTTAAACAGGCCATTTTAACTGGGAGGTGAGAACTGTGCAGTATTACACATGTGCCTGGAAATAACTGAGGAGTTTTTGCTTCTCAAACGCTCTTTGGGATATTTAACTCGATATAAGGTTTTTCCATTTGATTTTCTTGCCTTTTGGAAAGGGGGAAGGAAACGAACCCCTCCTTGTATTTAATTTTGGTACATAGATTACTCTAAAAGAGCTGAAAAGTGAGGGATGAGTTCTTACCTTTGTGACCATTTGACTCAGAGACTCGTCTTCCACTGGTTTGCTCTGACACTCAAACCCACTAAACTGACAACTTTTGAGCTTAGTGTCTTTTCAATAGTCACCTGCAAATTGATGGAATATTGAGGAATATGGGATGAATTTCAGGTCAGTCATCCCTAATAATAGTTTTCTCATCTGTTTCTCATCCCTAATAATGGTTTTCTCATTCTTATACCACTGAAAAGGTGGTTTGAGGGTAGTCACTCCATTACCAGACTTTCTTCTACTACAGACACTGAAGGAGGGAGCTGGCCACCTGAAATAAGGACCTTTGCCAGACTGCAGTATGCTAAATTGTGACTAATGGAGAAAACTTGATCAGAATGTTCTCAGATTAGGTTGAAAGTAGAAGAAATCTGCATGTCTTTGTACTGTTTCCAGGGCTTCAAACAGTAAAAATGGATTTTACTGAAACACTGGATGTGCTAAGAATAAACTTTGGACATGTGCCAATTACGAAAAATTAAAGCTGAAACAAACATATTTTATGAGCACAGGGAAAACATTGCTTCCTGAAATGATTTATAGAAACTGTCTTGCAGCAACAATTATGATGGTTTGTGTTTAGTCCTGCTACCATGTGTTTCTTTATAGCTACAGGCTGGCCTCTGGTAGGAGCAACTCTGTAATTGGGAGAGGCTAAAAGCAGGTACTGGAAGACTCAAAACTTGTGAAGAAAATTAAAATCTGGATTCTAACCCTAAACCTCATGTCCTGAACCAGGAGCTGCATTGGTACAGATTCAAATGATGCCAATGATTATTTTGGGTATGTTAGTCTACCTGAGCAAATGGCTTGGAAACAGGGTCCCTACATATGAGATTGGAAGTGGGTTTAAGCCACTCATGAAGTTTTGGGTTACTTTTAGGCAGCTGAAACTTCCAGGAGACACTAGACTCTAAAATATATTTCTCTACAGCCTGTCATGAAGTGTATGGACAAAAAGAAGTTGCTGTGTTATTGGGCAGAGGACTATAGGATAGTTAAAATAGAAGTGGTGATCAAAATGTTGTTTCTCCCATTAAGTGCCCTCTCCAACTACTTTTTTGCCATGCTTGGGAAATTTGTTCAGTAATGATTCAGAAGAAAGAATACCACAAATGAATTGCTAAAGCCACTGTAAAAATCACCAGCTGCATATTGCAGCATGAAACTGGAAATGAAAAAAGATTGTGGTTACTCATTGAATAATTCTGATGAATGGTCGAAGGCTTACTCATAAGCATTTAGTTGCAAGTACTTGGTGTTCCAAATGCAACGTTTTAATTGGATATACAGATGACAGGATGAGTTTCACCTTGCTGGCCGTAATTCTTCTGATGAAATTCTTGGTGAAGATGCCCGAGACAGCGTACTCTCCATTCAGTGGGAGTGCAAGGTCTGACTTGTTTCACAGGGTGCAATATTCATAGAAGGTGAGTAATACAATACTGGGAACACAAAGTGAGTTTCTTTTTAAGGGAATGAAATTCACTGCATCTTTTTGGCAATGACTGTCTGCATTTACTTAAATGGGTGATGCAGGGCTCTAATGCTTTTAAATGATATCAGATCCTCTGATAAAAGACATAAGACTGCAGCCTATTTATTGTGATGAGACAGGAGTTAATAAGATTACTCCTACTCTTCAGTTACTTTTTCATCTTTTGCAGCCAAATGCTGGGGTTTTTGTTAGCAGGCAAAAGGAGGTCAGTTCATTTAAAGGGTGTTGATGCTAGAAATAAACATTTTTTTCCCCTCAAGTGGAACTCTGAAACCTAGGCTAAATTGCCCGACTGCCAAACCCCTGGTCTTTAAACCAAAATTGCTTTTAGCACTGGAATGCTGCATCCCTATAATAACCACTTATATAAAATTAAAAAAAAAAAACCTTAAAAATAATAATAATTTTTTAAAAGTGTAATGTAAACCTGCAATAACTGTGGTGTTTGGCAGAAGAATGTTCAGAAATGTGGGGGCAGGGCCTTCAGACACTTCATTCAAGGAAGAATTTGTGCTGGAGAATAAAAACATAATTCCAGTGCTGTGTTGTGCAAGGTGCTGTACAACAGGGAGTGATTGTCACAAACCTTTTGGAGAGTAGAATTGTGTGTATAGTTACTTGCTTTGTTGTTGAGCAAGCTTTTACTATTAAAGTAGCTGCTCTGAGGAAAAGTTTTGGGGTTTTAAAAAAAGAAAACCAAAATAACAACAAAAAACCCACCCCCAAACAAAAGCCCCAACAACAACAAAAAAACCAACACCAAAAAACTTGTCGAGGGAAAGAGTTAAAGCCATCTGCCTGAAAGCATTGTGTAAAACATACACACAATGTTGGGGAAATAAGCCAATTATGTGTGCTTCACAGGAGGTGGGGGACTGACCTTTGTGTATAATTAGTTCTTTTATTTAAAGCAAAGATTTTGAATAGAATAACTAATTAGCTGTCATAAATGGCAAATTGAAGATTTTGGCCAGATTCCTTGGGGAGTGTGGGAGGACGTCCCTCCTCCCAGCCCGTACTGTACGCTCTGGCTCCCCTCATTAGGGCTGTTTTTAGTTCTCCGCAGTGGTAATGAGGAGTGCAGCGGCGGCACTTCTCAGAGCCCCCTCTAATAAGGCATGAAATGCAGGTGGAACAGAGCTGCCTTCAGCTCCTGCTGCCTTCTCCCAGCACATGTGGGTGTAGCCAAGGGCTCGGGGGGAGAGGGGAGACTGAGGGGGGCAAGCTGGAGTGGAGGGGGGTCTGAAAAGTCCTGGTGATATCACCTGTGTTTTATGCTCTGGACTCGAGTGCATAAAATACAGGCGAGCTGCAAAGCCTTGAGGCATATATCATTAGCTAGCAGTCCCCCATTACTCTTTCAGACCAATTAACCTTTAGAGTTTCATTAGAGAAATTAGGTGGTGAACTTCCCTGCTTTCAGAAGGGACCTCTAGCTCTCTTGCAGACCAGAGCACTGTGGAGCCGTGCGCCGTAGGACCGGTGCAGATAACTGTTATTTAAAAGGTCTGCCATTTATGAAAAGTTCCCAGGCTCTCTTGGAAAGGAGGCTTTATGAACAGTGCCCTTAGAGGAACTGCAGCTGATTGCCATGTGAATAGAAATATCAGTAAAATGGCTTAGAAAAATTTAGAGGTGTACTTAGTGGACACTTGTGTTATAAAGCCAGATGAATCATTTTACAGAAAGACTCCAACTGAGCAGATATGGGCTGATTAAAGCTTGTTTGTCCGGCTGTGAATAGAGGTAAAGTTTGGATTGCTCACTACAATAACAGCCTCTTTAGACACAGACATAAATTTCAGTATGTCCAGAGGTGGCATCTATAATTTTTTAATGTGTATTGGAGCTCTGAGCACTCAGAGCGGGTTTAGTTTTGTATTTACCAGCAGCAAGTCTATTAAGTTGTAAAGGGCAAAGAAGGGAGTGTAGGTAGCCAGAAATAGAAAGGATTCATCTACTGTTTCTAAGAAAAGAGAGCACTGGATGTCTAGCAACAGAAGAGGAGAGAACAACTTGATGGTACTTTCAGAATTTGGCAATAATCAGTGGTCCCTTGTGATCACGTATTTAAATATGTGAGTGTCCAGCTGTTAATTTTTCTAGTTCTTCAACCCTACTTCTCATTTTCTAATCCTTGCCCACAGAGCACACGTGCAATTTGTGGAAGGTGACCTCTTTGTTTCTTGACAGCCCTTTAACAAATTGAACTAGGTATCTTGGCATTTTTAGGCAAGTACTGGGGGGAAAATGTGCATAGAGAAATGAAGCAGCATCACAGTCTTGCAGTGGGGAAATTTCCAAAAAGAAAGAGCAGTTCTCTAGGTGGTTCCTGCCTGCAGAGCCCAGGCTGCTTGAGGTCTGCTGGAAGTGGGAGGCAGGAGGAGGAAAGCAGGGTTTGGTGTTGATTGTGTCCTCTCTCTGCAAGCCTCTGACTGTGAAAAGGGTTAAGCTTCTGAGATGCTTCTCTCTTGTTGCTTGGAAATGACATGGCAAGTGTTTGAGGAGCGCTTGCTGATCAAGTTTGGCAGTTTTTGAAATTTTGTTTCACGCCTTGCCTGCTGTGTCAACTCACCAGCTAATTGCAGCTGCAACTTTCTGTAGTGGCTTGTGTGCTCCGTGCGGACCGGTTGGTTGGGATGTCGGAGGGAAACCTCACAGCCCAAAATGTAATTTCAAAACACTGAACCTGACCAGCAGAGGCTGACCTTGCTCGTTATTATCTGAGTGGGAATAGCAGCTTTGAACATCTTATGATCTCTGAAATGGTACCTTTTTTCATTAGAAAGCCCCCTGCTGAACACTGACCAAATACATAGCTTTTTTCCTTGCTTAAGGTACTGCTTAAAAATATATCTATACCTGTTCCTTTGCTAGTTATTAGAAGCAAATCAAAGTGTTACATTCCCCTTACTCGCAGAAGCCTCTCATAAGACAGTGGTGCTGTTGCAATAGCGAGGAGCTCAGATGGCTGCAGAGAGCGAGGGCTGCCAGGGCCACAGATGGAACAAGGACTGCCCCTGCAGTCAGCCCTCAGCCATCCGGGCCTGCTTGCCACAGGACTCCCCCCTAACCTGCCCTAAATGGTCAAACCAGCTTCTCCTAATGCTCCAGCCAAGGTTTCATCCCTGCACAACTGCCCTTGTGCTTGATGATGCTGCTGGGGTGGAACCCTCTCTCTGGGTGAGGGCAGCTGTACCTCTGAAAGGGCACTGCTTTCAAAGGTGGGGCCTTGGGAAGTCCCATCTGGCTGAGGATCTTGTATTTCTGAACCACAGAGCTGATCTCAAACCCCACCCACGCAGCAGCTCTCTTGAGTGGGGTTTAAAGGTGTGCTGGTTATCTGGAATCTGCATCTTTCCAGATGCAGGATCCTCATGTTACCTACACAAACATCGCAAAAGAATTGCATGATGACCCCCTCCTTGTGAGAAATCCTCCTCTGCCTCTAAGGGTGCACATTTAGAGAGCCTGTTTGAGGGGTGAATAATGACTTGCTGGTGTCTGGGGCTCCTATCTAAAAACATAATTCGCACATCTAGGCCCTAGTTTTCATAGGTGCGAACTATTTTCTTTCATCACTGGTACTGATCTCACACAGCTTGCAAATGCAAATTCACGTGCTCGCCCTTCTCTGCCTCACAACAAGGCAGCCTCTTCTCACAACGTGCTGTTTTCCTGCCGTGGAGTTGGGAACAGCATGGAAATTACTCAAAAATTGAAGCTTCTCTTTGCTACTGAAATGTACTTTGGATTAAAAAAACAAAAAAAAAAAAAACCACCAAAAAAAGGTATGTCCAGAACCCTGGGGCCACTTGCCTCATTCTCGTAAGAAACTCTCACCAGGCACACGAGACTTCTGTGGTCTGACCTCTGGCCCCTGCAGCATAATCCACTTCTGATGCTTCCCTGTCTTCTCCCTCTTCCCAAACGTGTGTGTGTTTGTCTGTGGCTTTGTATGTAGAATTTCTCTCAGGAGCATTACAGGTTGCATATGTGGCAGTCTAACACAGATACAGGTTTTAACTTAATCATTGCAGATTTGTCACTGGCGTCAAAAGTTTGCTTGTGGAGACTTGGCAAGCAGCTTTTGAGTGTGCTGCAGCAGAGGGCAGGAGGCTTCTTTAAGCCTTTAGGGTTTTTGAACGTTACTTGGCCTGTCTCTGTGCTGCTGAGACCACTTTGATTACAGATGGATCAATACCTCGCTGTTTGTGTGGAGGTGTCTTAAGTGTTATTGTCGTCTGCTCGCGGCTCTGACAAAGCAATTATTACAGTGGGAGTGGTGGGTTTACTTGTGCTGACCATTAGCCACTCTCAGGTCACCCTGGCTTTTAAGGAAAGCAGCACGTGTCACTTGCTGCAGTGGCACTGGCTCGGTCCTCTCTGGTTAAGGGACTGTTAATAATTCTGTTATCAAGCTGCTACTTTCTGGGACAGCCAGCGCTTCCTACAGAAAGGGTGGATTAACTTTGTGTAAGAGTATATAACCAGTGACACCTGCTACTGTGCCAGAGTGTCCCTTCTCATCATCTCTACACTGGTAAAACCCACTGTGTGCTTGTTACAGGCCTAGCACTGTCATTTTTAGTGACTGACACCAGTAAAAATAAAAATCATAACAAATTAAATCAAGGCTCTAGAGCAAATGGAATTCTGGCATCTCAGTGAGTTAATTTCTTCTTTCATCATTTCCTGTCCTGTCCCTCACCTACAGTACAATCCTTGTTTATTTTTCCACCTATTGATTCCATGAAGGCCTTTCCTGCCTCGCTCTTAAACTGAGAAGAGTTACAGGTATTGGTGTCAGTGCTTACTGTGGCAGGCACTGGCTGCTTGGAGAAAAGGAAAAAGCTGGAGACAGCACGGAGAGGAAGGTGGCCACAGCAAGTGTGTCCCCCAGCCTCCTGACCTGAGTATGCTGTCACCACCTCATACCCAGCTATCTCATGCTTGCTTTGCAGTCCCAGCAGGGATTTCCAGGGAGGAAGAAACTCCTGGCTTTTTGCTACTGTCTCCATCAGTACATGAGGAGGAGGAAAGCTCTGCTTTGCTTAAAGAATGTGGCTTCACTAGTGGCAGAGGGGCACTGGTGGGGTTGTTCTCAGCAGTCCTCAAGGGTATTTGAATCACATTTATTTTGAAGCAGCCCTTGGCCTGCTCTGGCTTTCAGTCAGGCCTCTGTCACCAACGGGATTCACAAGAGAGGAAAAACAGTGGCATACAACATCTTTTTATACCCACTCCTCTCCCTTCCCCATCAAACTTGATTCAGCTAAGATGCTGGACCGAGGGGTACATATGCTGATGGCCCTTCTGCTCTTTTTAATTGCCTGTGGCAGGTAATTAACAACACAAGGGTACAGGTAATGAGGGGAAAAAACAAATGTTGAAATTGCAGCCGGTTTATTCTGCTGCAAAACGTTTGTTAGAAAAAGTCTGTTGCATTGTGTCAGTCCTACCCTCAGGAAAAAAGGGCTGCGTTCCTGAAGTGTCTCACTCCCTCTTAGCCTGCGACAGCACATGAAGTTAGAATCCCTCTGACTGCCAGCTCCATGCAATGTGAGCTCCTTGTAATGGCAGCAGCAGCAGTGTTTGCTCACAGATCTGCCCCAAATGCGGCAGCCTGCCCGAGCTGTTTGGATGTCCTCTAAAGGAGGTGCTGTGTTTGCGTTGCAGGTGTGCCGATGTTATCCGTACAACCCAAAGGGAAGCAGAAGGGCTGCGCTGGCTGCAACCGGAAGATCAAGGACCGGTACCTGCTGAAGGCACTGGATAAGTATTGGCATGAAGACTGTCTAAAGTGTGCCTGCTGTGACTGTCGTCTTGGAGAGGTTGGATCAACTCTTTACACAAAAGCAAATCTCATTCTCTGCCGCAGAGATTACCTGAGGTAAATAGAGGGACGTACTGTGGGCTCTTCCCGAAGCCTCTCAGCGTGCTGCCGGCTGGCTGGCTTCCTAAAGCTCTCCTGTGAAAACATGGGCTTGTGCATGGCCAGCCCTGCCCAGAAGAGACTGGAGTTTCTTCCACTGTCTAAGCAGGGCTTTTTATTTGCACTTAACATATTTTGCAATCAGGGAGGCGAAATCCTGGTTTTAGGTGAAGGTAGAAGGAGGAGGTCATGACTTTTTGTTATTATGGACCATCAAGAACAAATTCTGCTTGCTGAGTAAATTAGGAAAAACTCCTAATTCTCCTTGTATATTGCCTGAGACCTGACCAAACCTTTACCTTTTCTTTTTCAGTCATAGCTTTCAGACAGACTTCTAGTCTTGAGTAAGGTTCCTCCCAAGGGGCCCTTGTCTCTTCCCTAACTAAACAGAGCAAAAACAGAGCAAAACTCCAAAATTACAGATCAACTTCAAAAAATGTTTCTGTCTGAGGAAGTCAGCAGAGACTTTCACTAACTCGGAGCTAGAACCATCCTGTCAGTGTGTGTCTGCAATACATAACACATGGGATTTTTTGCCTGGTGTGTTTGGGGGTTTTGTGCAAAATACTTTATGCAAACATAAATGAATATTAATAAGACAGCAGGCTTAATGCAAACATTATTATGAGGGTCACACCGCAAAACACTCTGAGTTTTGCTTTGTTTTTCCTTTGGAAGAATGTACTTGATCTCCAGCTAATGTGTATGTTTTCTTTTATTTTTCCTCAAGCACTGATAGCCTTTCCCAGGCAAGCTCAACCAGCAAAACATCTGAAGCAAAACAAACCCAACACGCTGCTGCAAGATAGGGAGGTAAAATGCCTTCTAACCTTGCAGTGTTCAGGGGCTGCCTAGATTGGTGTCAGTGCTCAGATGCTTCGTGTGTTTCAATGTAAAACACATTTCTGAAAATCTTCAGTAAATATTTTCTTAGGAAACTTGAACAAACAAGTTTCTCCTTCTAAAGATGAGAGATTAAGCGCTGAGCCAAACAGAAGGACTGAGTCTATCAGCTGCCATGTGGGAGCTGCCACCTTGCCCTTGTTGCAGTGCACAAGAGCATCCTGCTCACAGGAGGGTTTTGGAGCTGAAACTCTTCAGGGCACACATGAAATATCCCAGCTGAAATTCTGCCACACAGGCAGCAGTTGCAGCCCCACATCTGGTTAGGTGGGGCGTGTCCCCAAAATCTAAGTGAGGAGGAGCTTGGGTAAGGGTGAACACATCTGAGGTGGAAAAGACAGGATAAACAGCCCTTGGAAAAATGGAACAGGTGTGATGAGGAAAGAGTTAATTATCTTCACTATAATGAAATAATTTTTGTACCTTCCTTAAATCTGAATATTTACTAATGTCACAATTCACTTGCTCTGGAAGCATCCTTAACCCTGTCTGTGCCAAGCTAAAAAAAATGAGCTCCAGAAGGTTCAAATTCAACACAGAGATTTCCACCCCCAAATTAGAATTTTGGTTCTCCTTCTTCAGCTCAGCTATACTTTTTCTTGTGTTGTGGACATAATTCTGATGTGTCAGTGAAGAATATTTCAGTTCTTGATCTTCCCTTTGTGAGGAAGCCTTTCATCACAGTATCACAATTGGGTCATGCTAGATACTATCACAAGGACCCCCAAAATCTCTCAGGAGAGCTACTTTCAGGAATAGTTTTCTTACCAGGAAGAACAGCTGCATTGTTTTCCAAAGTATTTGTTTGTACTTTATCTTGTTTATACGTTATCTTTTCTTTATCTTGTTTGCACCCGGCTTGCCAAGTGATCCAGGTCTCTCCATCTGTCATCCTCCACTTCATTATTTATCACTTCTCTTGACTTTGTCATTTCTGGTCTTGAAAAAGTGTTGTATTTGTGATTTTTTTCTTTTTTAAATTTGACCCTGAAGATAGATATTCAGCTTTATTCTATGTGTTGCAGAACCCTGCTAGAAATACTAAGCTGGACAGTGTTTCCAATTTACATTTGCTTTTTGAGACCTATGAGCTACCCCATGTTTTGTCAATTTAATAAGCACCATATTGATTTTGGTTTATTCTAGTTTCATAACAAAAATAATGTGTGGCATCAAAGCAGACATGTTAAAGTGCCAAAGGACAGCAGTATTGATGCTGTTAGGCTTAGAAGAACCTTTTTATCACTGGAGTTGTAGAGCACTCCTTTCTTTGTCGCACGAATGCTGCACTGAGGTGGAAAAGCTTAATCTGTGATTTTCCCACTGGCCCCTAGATGATGTGAATTTTCTGGGGCACACCAGAAGCCTGTGCTGGAGATGGAAAAGAAGCCAGGCATTGCAGACCCCAGGAAATGGCCCATGTCCCAGCTCTGAGTAGAGAGGGCAATTCATGATACAAACCATGGAAGGCAACAACTAGGACTTGTGTTTGACAGTGGCCATGCAGCTTCTGTCACTGCACCAGTTAAATGGGGTCTCTGGAACAAACTTCTGTGCCTGAAAGGGGTCTCGTAACGCCTCTGTCTCCGTTTTTCGGGTTGGAATAGTTCCTGGCCCGACAAGGGGGAAGTCTGTTGCTATTTGTGCAGCGTGGCTAAACTGTGAGGATTTATGTGGCCTTTACATTCAATATTGCCCCCCTATCTGAGTTTAGGGTGTTAGAGCTTTGACTGTTTTTGTTGGGAAGAACAGTATAATTGTCATATCCTAGGAAATTTGACCAAGACTCGGCTAGAAAGGAATAATAATTAATTCTGTAACAGTGTTGTTAATTAGCCTTCAGCTGTTTAGGCAGCTTTACAGCTATCATGGTTTTATTCTTACTAAGAAGTAAATTTAGTTTATACTGGGTTTTTTGGGGGGGTTTTGCTGAACTCCTCGGGTCTGTTCTCCTGATGCTAAGAAACACTTTCAGGCTCCCAGGATAGGAATAAGGGCATTGCTATGCAGTCCCATATTTATAGAACTATAAAGCAATTTTTTTACTCTAAAACATCTTGTGTTGGCTTTTACACATAGTATTTCTTTCTCTCTCTATTTTAACTATTAGTTCTATTAATAGAAGGAGCTAAAGTTGCCATCACAATCTTCTCTACTGTCTGTTCCCTCCTGGTAATTTGAATTTTTCTTCTTGGAGAATTAACCATTCCTGTTATTACATAATTCCTTCACATTAGTAGTTTTAGAGTCTCTATCCACATTTCTTTTCCTTGTTAAACAACTCACAGTATTTGGTCTACTAGTCAAATTTTAGCAGAATTCATTCCTAAAAATAAGTTTTCATACTTCACACTGTAGTTGCACCCTAAAAGGGAGCACTTCACCTGGAGAACAGTCAGAGGAATTCAGCCAGAGGGCTCCTGGAATATTTTGTTGGCAGTTTGCAGCTCTGGGACCCTCCTGAGGGCAGGTGTCGATGAGCCACGGCCACTGCAGGGATTGGGGCTAGGGATGGACTTGTGGCAGAGGGTCGGTACAGGAGCACGGCCAGCTCCGTCCCCGCTGTGGCAGCATTCCTGTGGAGCTGGCTTTGTCCCAGGCACTGGGAGCAGGGTGGGCTGCCAGCCGCCTGTGCTCATCCTCAGTGGGTTTCCAGCGGAAATCTTTCCGACGCGTTTCAGGAGCCGCGAGCCGACCGTAGCCCGATCATTTGTTTCAAAAGATAAACTGTCGTCATTGCTTGTGAAGGAACATTTGTTAACCTTCACATTTCATAAAACACTTTCTTGCTCATTTTTTAATCATGAAAGATGAAATTGGATCTCGAGTTGTTATCCTTGTGGTATCACCTCAGTCTCCAGCTGTGTCTCGATGTATCTTTCAATACATTTTGTCTCAGCAAATAGATTTACCATTTGTTCCATAATCACAGTTCCAGCATTCCTACCTCTAATTATTTTTGATAAGCAAATGCTATTGAAGGAACTGCTTCTGGGACAGAGCAGCTTAGCATGCAGGCTCAGATGGCTCCTCGCAGCCCCCACGCAGCGATGTGTGTTTGTTCCGAGGCATAATTAAACATTCACCAGGCTCCGCTTCACAGGGACGGGCTGGGTGTTGCATCAGGATTTCCCATGAGGAACTGACAACTTAAATTTCACTGTGAAGTGCTGATGAAGAACGTGATTTTTCCTTTTTACTCAGCATGGTGCCCTCACACGAGCAAAGGCGAGTCGGGCTTGCTTTGAGAGGAGCAGAACTGTTGCTTCTGCGTGTTTGATATGTTGGTGTTGGGAAAGTTTTTCATCACGTAAACTGATTGGGGCCTTAATTAGACTCCAAAGAAAGCTCAAAACCTGCATTAAAGAATGATGGTGAATCAGTAAAAGAGAAGGGCTTTCCAGGAAACCCTGATGCTGTTCTCAGTGGGTTTCATGGCTGTTCTTTTCACCCACCTTCCCACATCAGGGCTGCAAACTCAGCATGGCATCACTCTGCAGCTGGTGTTAGTGCCTCCAGGGAGCAGAGCAGCCCTCTGCATCCCATCTGAGGGACAGGGACCTCCTGGCAGGACTGCCATCCCCTGTCACCCCTCAACCCTGATTGTATCACGGAGGCTTGAACTCCGCCCTCAGCAGCTCCTACTTCAAATTACTCAAATGCCGAGTCCTGGGATTTTTGCTCTACTCCAAACGCCCCGGGACATTCATTCTGTCAGTGAATCACTTTAGGAGCCCTTTAGGTGAAGTGTTCTGTATCTGGCAAATGTGCAGGGTTTAATTTTCTTGTGGGATAAGAGCACAAACACGGGTGCCCTGCTCTATTGGCACAGGAGATTGTGGACAAATTCCCTCCTCCTGGTGGCCTTCCTTGAGTCAGTGACAACAGCCCTGAGCCAAACCACTAAACCATGGCTGGATGTGTGAGAACAAGCCTTTGGGAACCAAGACATGTGTGCCCCAACAGGCAGAATTTCAGTTAATCACCCCAAGACATCACCAATACTTGGGACGTGGCTTTAACTTGCAGAAGCTGCAGCACCTTCGAAGAAGGAAGGAGAGAATTTGGGACATTTTTTTCCTCTGGAGAAGCACAGTGTGC
This sequence comes from Ifrita kowaldi, assembly GCA_013398055.1. NCBI lineage: Eukaryota > Metazoa > Chordata > Aves > Passeriformes > Cinclosomatidae > Ifrita > Ifrita kowaldi. The sequence continues at coordinate 591,073 of VZRS01005498.1, forward strand.
ATGCATGCACCCGGAGCATGCCCTGCCGGATTTTCAAGGGACATGTTTAGCGTGGGAAGGAGAGGTATAAATGCAGTGTGGCTGAACAAATGGTGTCTGCTCAGAGCCTAAAAATGTCACTAGACTGAAGTGCTGCTTTTGCCTCTCGATAGGGAGTGTCTTGCGTGCTACGCAGGACACCCTCACTTCTACACTTGGTGTCTGTACAGATTAAGGAGGGTTAATTAGGCTCAAAATACAATGTGTCTTGGTAATATTGCTGTGCTTTGTGATGTTAAAGTACAGATTTTTTTTTTCCTCCACAGTAGCTGATCCAGGGGGTTCTCACAGCCTGTGCCTGTACTTTGTTTGTTTGCTTGCTTTTTGCCCTTTTTTTCAATCTCCACAACTTCTCACTGAGGAGGAAAGCTAATGGGGAGTAATTCTGCCTGGCTGTGGTACTCCAGCATGCCTCTACCACTTTCAGCTTTGCAGTTTTCTGACTGCTGTGTTTAAACTCTCCTAAGAGGACGTTGTTGCACTTGTGTTCAGCAGTGCCAGAGCAAGGATGGGCTTCAGGTCAGCAGCTTCAGTTATACCATGGGAAAGGCTGGGGCAGGGGAGGAGGACTTGGACTTCTCCTACCTGCTAATAGTCCCAACCCCTCTGTAAACACCCACTGAAAAGATGGAGGGAGAGGCCAAAGGAGTAAAAATAAGTGAACATTCAGATGTGTCCTTCAAGTGAAAACAGACTCCCTTGAGCAACCTTGAAGTTCATGCCCAGTAATCTCTGAACCAGTGCAGTCACTTGGCCATGGGCTGTTTTGTACTGGTTCAACTCCCCCTGCTAGGCTGTCCTTGAATGCCAAACCCTTTGGCATGCAAGATGTAAATTCTTTGGGATTGAACTTGAAGGCTTCAGGAGAGGACAGCTTGACCAACTTCATTAGTATCAAAATGCATTTCCTTTCCTTCAGCTAACATGACTTCCCACTGCAGCCCTGACAACAGTGTCCTGGATAGGAGGGTGCACCAGCTAAAATGTGTTTACAGTGCTGAATCTCCTGTCACTGAGGCTTTCTCTAATATTACACAAAGGCTGATTACAGGAAAGTTGTCTGAAGTTGCTTTTCAGCTTATTCTTTTTATCTTTTTAGGTCATGTTCAGGCTTTCCCTGCATTTATTGGTATATTCAATACTCCAGACAAACCACACTTTCAGCTCAGCATATTTCTAATATCCACAGGTGGGAAAAATACTCATTGCAGTATTTAAGAGCCACCCTCACTGAAAAACCAGTTGTTCATTTATTTCAAAAGGTAGGGGCAAAACTGTTTCTTTTCATGATGATGGGTTTCAGGTGCATAAAGCAAGTCTTGTTCTACAGCAGGTCCTGATGAAACTAAGAAATAAACAGCAGCAGAGAAGGTGTATGGGAAAACCTATGTCACCTGGAGAAGATATGAGTATGGAGTTCCATAGCTCTTCTAAAACTTGTACATCCAGATAATCTGGATATATAAATACGTAGAAAAATATGTAGTTGTACACAATATCTACAAATTTATCTGTAGGTTAGTGTTTAGTCCTCTTTCATTTTATAATTCTTATGTTTTAGTGTTGGCAAAACCTCTTTTTGGGGGGGATCTACTCTCAGTCTTGACTCAGCTGTTTGAATCGTGAACTTGTTTTGTGTTTAAAAACATGTGATTGACACTGCCAAACTTTCCTTTCTCTATCACTCATTATTTATATGTGCCTGTCCTGCTTCCTCTTTTTTTTGTCTCCTGTGGAGTCAACAGCTCCAAAATTTTTGCTCTTTCTGCAGAGGGAAGATTTTCTCCTCCTTTTTTGATTGCAAGCTGCTATCTAGTCAGACTCCAGGCTAGAGGGGGCGAGAAGAAATGGAGACTCTCTTCTTGCAGGCAATGACTAAACCAGATTGTTGTTCCTAGTGGTGACAGAAATAGGCAAACAGGTTCTCAGCTTAGCCCCCCTGAACATCTTGTTTGAATGAAAAATCTGTTAAAAGGTGCTAAACTTAACGTGCTCATATGAGAAGTTTCTTACTGTTTTCCCTACAGTAAAAACCCTTTACCATTCTTTCCTCCCCCAAAAAAAACCCTGCAGGGTGCTGTGACATTACTATAGTTTGAATTAACTTGAGGTGTACTCACGGAGCTGTTGAGGTCTGCATCACCATGCAGAAGACTGCTCTTTAGCCCAGACAAGGCTGCATAAAACCCATCCTTTGGCAGTTGCCTACTGTTTCCAGGAGCACTCCCTTCTTTTCCCATTAATTCATTTGCATTCAGGGCTGCTCCTGTATGCCAATTAGCTTTAATTTTTACTATACACACTGACATCAATGGCCAATGAGAACAGGGCATAGCAGGGTTTTTAGTGTGCCCATAAACTACAGAAAATTGTCCTTGGACAAACTCCTGCTTTTAGACTGGCTGACAACAATAGACATGGTTAAGTTCAGGCTAAGAGCCATTAAACATAATTACTACCACAGGGTAAAAGTTTAATTGTGCTAAATTTTAAATCTGCATAGTCTATGCTTATTTACAAGCTGGCTGGGTCTTCCTGTTACATAAAGGGGAATAAATCTGTACTTAAAAATTGTTGCCTTTTAACTTCAAAGGGAAGTGAATAAATAGGGTTTTTAGAAGAAGCAAAACAACCCCAAACAGAAAACTTTCTGTATTTCCAGCTTCTTTTATGCCAATGGCTCTGAGCTGGTAAGTAGAGGCTAAACATCTTCTGATAGATTTTTCTAATGTGCTTCAACTTCGTGTGTGTGAATGTGTGAGAGAGAGAGTGTTGCATCTGTTACGAAGGTGTCTGGGGGACAGAATGCAGATCAGTTTGTTCATGTGGGGTTATTTTAAATTTAACCACAGATGGGGCTTGGGGTGGAAGGTTTTTCCTTCTGCTCCTTATCTTCTCTCTCTCCTTCCAATAACCTTAAGCTCCCCACTTCAGAAAGTTTCAGCTCGAGTAGCTGCTGGATCAGGAGATATCAGAGGTGGCAGGTTTTCCACAAGCAAACAAAAAAAAAAGGCAAAGGACTCTGTTCATTTTGCTTTTTCTTCCAACAGATTAAAACAAAGTCATGTTCACTGAGGTGCAAGTTACAGCATATTTTTAGAAGGATGGTGAATGCATGGGGCTCTAAATCGCTCCCCGAAAAGCAGATTAAAATTAGGAGGTGCTGGAATAAGTGTGAAATGTTCATCTGCTGGGAAAGGGAGGGTGTGGAGGGCTGTGAAACTTGATAGAAGAGAAAAAGATTAGCACACCGACTCGCTGGAAGCTACATTATGTAGACATTAGAAGGCAACACGATTTCAGCTGGACAGAACATAAGCTTCAGATCTTATGCAAACAGTCAAAGCTATTTAACGATTGGTTTACCCCCAAAACCCCTGAAAGGAGACAGGTGAATACGATGCCAAATACATTTTTCATGTTTCTTAAGCTAACTGTTTAAATAGTTAAGTGAACATCTGTCCAAATTTCCCCATCATTTCCATTTAGAAAAGTCTCCTATTTGAAGGCTGAAGAAAAGCACCTGCTTAACAATGCAAATGGTGCTGTCTGGGGCCCCTTTATTTTGTTTAATCTAGATTGAGCTCCACACAACTGTGATGCTAATGAATAATGGATATTTTATACTTGTGCATGTAGCAGTGCTGGGCACAGAGCAAATCTAGGATTAACCTCCCAGTTTCCCTGCCTAATGCATTTGACTCATTTTTTTGAGTTTGCTGTGACTTGGGTACTCTAAAAACGGATGCCTGGTTTTATGGGAAATGGGAAAATCCTGGCAAAAGCTGTCAGGCTTTGCTGTGCCCAAGTGGAAAGGGGCTGCTACGCTGAGGAAGGGAGGGATGTCTGGAGTAATGGCTTGATTTGTGAGTGGGTGCTGAATGAGAGCCAAGGCGTTCCAGGGTGGAGACCTGGACGCTTTTCAGTGCTGCATTTTTCCAGTCTGGTCTGCTGGCGTTAGGCAGCCACGGCCCGTGCCCAGCTGCCTCCCCTGCCTTGCCTACCTGTGAGGGCAGGAGCAAGAGGGGTCAGCTTGCAGGGAGAAAGTGGATGACTTTTGCTGGTGCAAATTATACAGCTGGGATTTCACTCTGCCTTTCAGCCTTCAGATGACAGAATCATAGGGGAAGAAATTTCGGTACTCCCTTCACAAATTTTCCATCCTGCACGAGTGTTTCTGTTTTGGCTTGCATTGTTTTGCTCTCAGGGAAAACATAGTGCTGTTTCTTCATAGAAAGGCCTGGGGTTTTCCAGCCAGGCCTAATGAAAGACCACTGATACCACTTCTAAAGAAAAATAAGGGTGGGCTTTCTTACAGCTGGAGAGCGAGCTGACTTCAGGAGCACGGCACTGTAGGAGGGTGGGAGAGTTGTGTGGAGGTTTCTATAACACTGCTGGGTGTTTTAATTCACAATTACTGGCCAGTAATAATTAGTATTGATTAGCTTGGCAAATTGCAGGTTTAGAAATTGGTTATAGATTTTCCTGATGCTTCTCATCTGTGTGTTGTGGAATCAGCCAGAACCGATGGCTTGAAACAAGCCGTGAGCCCAGATCTGTCTGCGGGCAGCGGCGCGTTGCGTGCGCAGAGCTAATGGCCAGCAGGGATCGTACGTCTTGAGGCTCATCACCCCCAAAATACAATTTTTATCATCTTCTAGGCCAAGTAACTAACCACATGCCTATTGACCAGAGGCCGGGGTGAACCTCGGTTCTGTCAGCCCGCGGATCAGTGCCCCCGGCCGGTTGGTGCGGCTCTGATGCCGCAGTGGCACCGTGCCCCTGGCACACACGGGGTCTGCAGGGACACCTCGGGCGAGGGGGCTGCGGGAAGGATGCCGCAGTCTTGCTTGAGTCCCCCGGCGGGAGCTGCAACAGCAGCAGACATCTGGGGAGACAGATAGTGAAAGCCAAGATGGAAATGGCAAAGCTTCCAGTGCTGAAGGGCTGTCCTGGAGGAGCGGGGAGCTGAAGTGGAACGGCTGAGCATGCTGTTCAGACCGCCGTGGAAGGGCTTAGCTGGCTCCCGGGAGGGCCGGGGAGGCAGGAGGAGGGGGGCACAGCCGGGGAGGAGGGCTTGCTCTCTGAGATGCCTTGCGAAGTGCTGTGCACTCGTTGCGAGGGAAGTCGTGCTTTTCCTTTTAAAACAGCAGGTAAGTGAGGTTCTTCCCGAGCTCTGTTACAGCGCTGCCTGCCAGGATTGGCAAAGTTTGCAGGACCTCTGCGTCCTGCTGCCAGCCTGTCCCTCCGTCAGGCTGCGGCCAAGCGCAGCAAGCCCATGTGGAGCAGGACGGGCAGCTCCCAGCACCTACCCCACTGCTGCAGAGAGGCAGATAGTTTTTGACTGAAATTTTGTGAGCCCCAAAATAGTGCTCTAAGTGTTTAATGCTTTTCTCCATTAGACAGCAAATTAGCCCTAGGCTCACAAACCAAATGAAGTTTCATCTCGATGATCGGAGCCTGCTCACCAGGCAGTTTTATCCCAAGATCCCGCACGCTGGTTGGTCAGCGAAATGGAGACTGCAACTTCTATTTATTGGTGCAATACAGTATTTGATACTGCTAATTACACTTAATTAGTCCTTCCACCATTTAATTAAAATGGCTTCTAATGATTGTGCTTCTTTGGCAGGCTCTTTGGTACCACCGGGAATTGTGCTGCCTGCAGTAAACTGATCCCTGCCTTTGAGATGGTGATGAGGGCCAGAGATAATGTTTACCATTTGGACTGCTTTGCCTGTCAGCTCTGCAACCAGCGGTGAGGACACAGTTATTGTACACACAAACTAATTTATACCTTTGCCCGTGAAACAGGGGAAATGTTTGATGCACGCTGCCCGTCTGGGGCTCGCAGCCTGCTGGCAGGGCTCGGGCTGGTTTGCCAGGCTGACCTGGGGGATGTGTGTAAGTACCTGTAGCCCTTTTACTGCAAATCCCCTTGGAGCTGGTGGGAGTTGGAGGGGCAAGGGGGAGGACACAGACACAGACTGTACAGCTGCTGCTGAATAAAACAAACTGCTCCAGGGTCCTTTCAGGATCTACCCTCTTTGCAGAAGGCAGACGATGGTGAATGGGCCTCCTCTGGCAAACTGACGTTATCTCGCTTAAATCATGTTTCTGATACGCTCAAAACTGGGGATGGAAAAGAAGAAGGATAAAAAGAAGGGGCAAGAAGGAGAAAAATACTCTGGCTGAGCCCCTTCCAACACTAGGAACAAATCCCTTCAGTTGTTGTGTAACTAATAGGGGATCTTGGTGGTATCATTTTGAGTGGGACTTCTGTGTTTCTGCTGGGTTTTACCTAGTGGAAGATGCATATCAGGGAGTATAATAAAGGGTCATGCAGAGTGTTTTCACTTGGACTATCTGTAGCCAGTTGAATTTGGGAGGGCCATGGAAAATCTTCCCAGCACCATGTTTGTTGGTCATCGTAGGCAGAATGGAAGCCCACAGAACCAGACCGTGTCACCTTCTGATGCATCCATCTGTCCATCTTTGTCTAAGATAGACCTGAAACTGCTGGCTGTCCTTACTGCTTGCTTAGTCAGGCTGTACTGATTGCCCAGGGTCCAAGGGCTGCACTGGGGTTCCTGTTCTGGATCTGTAGTTGTGTTTCCCAAAGATGAAACTAGGATGCCATGCCTCATCCCATGGGAAAGTGTGAGAGAGGTGACAAAACTTGTGAGAAGATGGAGAACCCAGTTGTGTAAAAGTCAAGCTAAAAGCCTGACTTACACATGCATTGCTCGCTCTAGGAAAGAGTCTCAGTGGGATCTCTCATGAAGCAGCCATACGTGAGGGTGAATGCCAACCCCTGAACTTGGGAGATCCTGTCCGATTCTGCTCTCGCACCCTCTGACAGTGGCTCAGGCCTAAGATGAATGTGGTGTCAGCTGGTTGGTGCCAGAGCAGGGGGGAGGCGGCTGAGGTGGCTCCGCTGGCTCGCTGCGGGCGGGGGCGGTGTTGATGGGAGGCACCGAACCCCACTCCCGGTGCCGCCCGCCCGGGCGCGGTGGCAGTGCCGGGGCGGCAGTGACATCTAGTGGCTCCTGGCCTTGCGCTCCCTGCGAGAGCTTTCAGTCGCCCGGTCTTGTTTTGTGACTCTCGAACGCGGCCCTGATCCCCTCGTTCCCCCAGATGCTCCTTCCACACCGCTGCAATCACCGGTCGGTTCTGGGATTCGTCTCCAGACGCGGGTGTGTTGTGGGTGCTGCCGGGCTCGGCCCTCAGGAGCAGCTCTTTTCAGCCTCCTGATGGTTCCCGGGCAGGAGAGAGGTGTTCCTAAACTCCACGCCAAGACTAGGCCTGGAGCATCTCAAATGTCCCCTCAGGCAGAGGCAAGTCCCAGCTCTGGGCTGCACAGGCAGGAGGGCTAGATTGGCCTTGGAGGTCTGCAGGATGAGTATCAGTCACCAAACCCCTACTTTACCCTTCCTCTCTCATGGAAAACCTAGTGCCGCCTACTTTTCATTTGCAGTAATTTCTTCTAAATTTCACCCTTTATTTCAAAGGCTCCGAAGTGTCTCTCTCCCTCCCTTTCCTCTTCAATTGCCACTCTGCCCTTCAGACACCCTCCAGGGCTGTCAGTGCCCGGCAGGAGAGCGCAGGTAATCCCCCTGTTCTGGCAGAGTTGTGCTGTGACACACAAGGGATTTGCTCAGTTTGTGAGGGGCCGAGTTGTTCTAAAAGATGGGCAACGTGTAGATTCTTACTTTTGGCTGAGGTCAGAGGGCTACAAATTTTTATGACTTATTCCATAGCGATTTTGGCTTGAAAGGGCAGAATGGAAGTGATCCTGTAACAGATGATACTGGATGCTGAACTGAGAACAGTGATGTTAAGTAACCCTAAAGCCAAAATTGCAGAGGTGGATGCCAATTCTATGAATGCCAGTTCTAGATGAATGCCAGGAAACCTCACCTGAAACCCTTCCTTGTTCTTCAGCTCCGAAAAGATTTGATGATGAAGACCTTTCCTTAGTTCTCTTCCAGTTTACTTGCCCTTCTGTAGCTGGACTCTTTATAGAGTGCTAAATCTACCACAGCAAAATCTCTAATATTTTTACCAAGTGTTCAGTGTTTTCACTATTTTCATTCCCTAAAACATCAGGTTTGCAGCAAGTCCTGCATTACTACTCAGCGTACCATGCTTTAAACTCTCAAATTCTCCAGCTCCTCTAGACCCAAAACCAGGTGTGTAGCAAGAGACAGCTGTTGATGATGCTGGTTGCAAGAGTAATTTTTGCATTTCTCTTCCTGGAGATTTAAATGGCACTTAAGGTGGGAATAAGTAGTGGAAAGCAAGCAGCTGTGTCTGTTTTTCATTGTGAGTAAACCTGCTGCTGGGGAAGGTGGTCATAAGGAGGGTGTGTGCAGTACAGTTTTTACCATAAAAGCTGTTAATTTAAATTAGGAATAATTATTACCTTTTTAATATACAGAAAAGGTTGAATTTCAGAACTACTAGAGCATGTGCCACAGAGGGAAGAAGACGGAAGATCTTCAGTGAAATCCTATAAAGTATGAACTAATGCCCAGTTCTCTCTGCACCGACTTGGCAAATTAATCAGCTTATTTGCAGGTGTCCAGTTGGAGAAAACTTGTGCCCGTGTTGGCCCCATAAAGGAGCTCTAAAATGATCAGTCCTGTTCTTTTAGCAGAAAATACTCAGTTTTATGGAGATGCTCTGCCTGAAGCTGCCTGAGTTACATATGATGAAAGCATTTTAGACAAGGAGTAGGCAGTGCCAAAGCTCTGCCTGGGAGCAGGGGAAGTGGGCATTTGAGGTCTGCTAAGTCTCCTGAGGATGGGGTCATCTCCAATTATTTTCCTTCAAAGCCCAGTGGATATTTAGCCTTGCCAGAGGCTGGTACCTAGCCCTTCCTCTCAGTGCAGAGCTGCCTGGAGGCACAGTGCCTGACCTAGGGTGTCTCTCTGCTTTAGGGACCTGAGGCTGATTTCAGGCTCAGCTCTTGGGGCAGCCTGTGCTCTGGTCTGTCACTGCCCTGCCAGTGTGATGGACAAAAAACAGCCCCTGAATTGGGTGCAGAGAACATTATTTGTTATCTTAAGAAGTAAAGATTAGCTTCTGATTCCTGAGCAAGCAGGCAGGGCGGGAAGAGCTATTGGCTGCCAATTCACACCTCTCCGATCTTATATGTGGAACTTTTTTGACCTTAATGGTCAAATAAAATTGTTAAATATCACAAGCTTCTCTGTCAACTTCAAGACAAACAGAACAATTTACATGGTATATAGAGAGCAGTGCCCTTCGCTCAATGAAGATAAAGGTTAGGAGTCCAGCCACCGAGAAATTTCTATTTATTGTTCAGCACTGTACACAAGGGGGTGAGGGAGGACTTAATAGCCAGTCCTTGCCTGGAAATTAGTGTAAATACTGCTTCACCCGAGGGAACTGTGGAAATGTGGATACCAGCAAAAACTTCAAATAGGCTCCATGTAATATCGCCCGCTTGATTTCCTGGCTGGAGAGCCAACATCTCCTTGTCTGCAGGGACAAATCCCTTAACTGCTCCCAACCTCCTCCTGCAGCTGGCATGGGATCCTGCAGAGAGTGGGACCTGCCCCCTGAGCTGCTCCCTGTGGCCTGGAGCCAAGCATGGATGTGCCAGGGAATGGGAGAGCAAAACCTCAGGACAGCAAGGAAGCACTGGCAGAGCTAGAAATCAAACTCTGCTCACCAGAGTCGCCTCCAGACCCAAACCGCCTCAAACTCCCCCCGAACCCACCTCTGTTCATACTCACACCCACTAATCCTTTTTCATCTTCCAGATTCTGTGTGGGAGACAAATTTTTCCTGAAGAACAACATGATCTTGTGTCAGATGGACTATGAGGAAGGGCAGCTGAACGGGAGCTTCGAGTCCCAGGTTCAATAACAGCCCCTGCTTCGCTGGAGCACTGTGGGATGGGCGCTTGGCCGCACGAGCAGCGAGGGCGTCTGTCAGCTTGCCTGCAATATTTTTTTAATTCTTGGTCCAGAGAGGACTATATACATTGTAGTACTTTCCCCCCACCCCCAACACAAAGCAGTTACAATTTTAGATGTACAGTTGTGCCTGCTTAGCTGAGCACTGCATTGCCTGTATGTTTGTGAGTTTTTGGGGTCTGGGGGAGGGCTCTGTACAGTCTGTTTTCTGTATATAAACTGGAACATTTATTTTATGAGAAATGTAATGCAATTTTATTACTGGTGTGAATTAAAAATTATGAATGTTTCCTGGTCATCTTTGCTGTGGTTTCTTCCCCGTGTGGCAAAAGCCTGTATTTCCTGTGCTTTATGCTGAGCAGACTATTGGAAAAGTGTACGTAGATCCCTGGAAACTGCATGGATCACAGCAGAGGCATGTTCTCTCGTAATAACCGGGTGAAATGCTGCTGTAGGGTTGTGGAGACTTCCATCCAACCACCTGCTTCCCTGTGGAATGGGAGGGAATGAGCTGGGGGCAGGCGATGGCTGGGAAGGATCGGCACCGCTGGCGGGGTCCCACCGAGGCTGCTGCGCCGTGCTGGGCTGCTGGCTGAGAGGCTCCTTGTGGATGCAGACACAGCACTCCACGGAATTCCTGCTGGCTGGCTGATACGGTGTCTCCAGTCTGGGCTGCGAGGAACAGGCTCCCTTCAGCCCTGCCAACGGGTGCCTGGGCATTGATCAGAATATTAATTTCAAGGCTTTGCTAGGCAGTGGGATTTTCCCGTGGGGCATCGCTTGTCCAGGTCAGAGCTGCCGCGAGAGCTGATGTCAGGGCTGGGACGTGACCGGGCGCTGATGCAGCAGATCCCTGCTCCCAGCCCTTTTTGCTTACTCTGTGCCAGGTGCTTTGACCTCCCACGCAATAAAAGCGATCAGATTTGAAGCATCTCCCGGAGAAAAAATTCTGAACTGTGTTCCTGCTGCGATGCTTTGTGCAATGATTTTCAAGGTTATGCAATTCATGTGCAACCCACTGGACTGTATCAAACACATTTCTTTGTATAGTGAGTGTCACTTTAATATAGTGCACCAGTAGCTGTAAAGGATGGCTGCAATTCTATTTATTTTGTCTTCTTGCTTTTTCTTAGATTTACCCCCCTTTCCTTTAATAAATAGACACCGAGTACTTTTTTTCTGATGTGACTTAATTGGTTGCTGGTCCTGGGTCGCTTGTGTGTGCTCTCTGAATTGCAAATGCCAGATGCAGTGCAGCTTGGTGCTGCTCTGCCTGTTGCATGAAATGCTTTTATGTACGCCTGTGCTGAATAATGGCTAAGCAGAAGCAAAACACCACCAGACACTTAGCCTGCTTCAAAATATTGCCTGCCATCTAGAGCTACCTCAGACATGTGGATTGAGTGAGTGATTTTTCTTCACAAACAGATGTTTTGGGTTGGGAGACACAGTATAAAATGCGTGGCCTCATCCCTTTTTATTCCCATAAACATGGAATAGCAATTAAAGAGCCACTTATAGCTGCCCATGGATATACGGTGTTTAAACTGCTTAACAGTTTAAACTGTTCTGTTTTAGTGCTTCTTGGGGTGGGGGGATGTTGTCTTTTGAGAAACTGTAGAGTTGATGCTCTCTTTGTGGAGGCTATCGGAGGCAGCCGCCCTGGAGCTACGGAAGGAGCAGCTTGTTGCCCAAATGTTTTGATTCCTTGGTTTGAAATGGGCTGCCAGACAGCCACTGCCCCTGCCTGTGCTCTGAGCTGATGGCTCCCTGCCTGCCTGCCTGCCCGTGGGATTTGCTGCAATCCAGCACACAATGGCAGTGCAAGGCTGCTGTCCCGTGGTGAGGAAGGCAGCAGTAACACCAAACCAAAACCTCTCACCAAACAAGCTGGTGGGGCTGTTCAGTTTCAGTTCAGACTCTTAAGGAGCCTTTTGGTACCAGTTTAAATATTGAGTCCTTCAGAGAAAGGTACCTGCGTTACACCATGGGCCGTGACTCAGGTGGGAGGAAAGCCTGGGGCAGGACACGACTTCTCAGTGCTGAATGGGGTGTGGCAAATGTCCAATTGTCATGTATTGAAAAGAAATATACAAGGGAGAAATTGTGCAGCATCCGTATTCCTCTTTTCTGTGTCTGCACAGCAGACAAGGCCTACCTGCCACAGCCCATGGTCCAAAGAGTGTTGGAGGTGGGATATCTTTAAAAATAAAAATCCCAGGAGGACAATGCAATCATGAATTCTTGTCTGAATGCTGCAAATTTGCTTAATAGAAACAAGTGCTGGAGTACAGACCTGCTGTTGAATAATCGCTTCCACTCTGTGGAGCAGAGCACAGAAACCTTTTGATGGTGTTACAGTCATCACTTGGCATAAATATTCATTCAAGGAATCAGAGCAGAGTAAATGGCATTTTAGCCGCTAATCATTTAGTATTAGCAGATAGCCTTTTTACTGCTAAAGATAACCACTGCCTAATCAGTTTAGTGACCACTGGCATATAGTATGACATTTAAGCCTGTGCCTCAGTCCCCGCATTGAGGACACGGCTGCTGGTGACCCCTCTGCCCAAGCCTCCATCATTCCCAATGTCAGCCCCAGCTGCCAACTGCACTCAACTGGCTTTAAGTCCTGCATTATCTGCCATTTGCCTCCTTATCTTAGATCAAAGAGGAATTTTAAGTTCATACTACAAATGTTAAAATCTAGGATCTTCTGTCTCTTTTTCTTTTTGTGGTTGGGGCTAATGGCTGATCACAGCACAGTCTGATTTTGAGATTAAAAAACAAGCCAGTGTTTAAAGGCAATCAAAATCTTAGGCTTCGTCTCCATTCATCTTTAATGCTGGTGTAATTGCTGCACAGATTCTGGCTCTTCCTGCAGACTTAATTTATTTTATTTTTGGAGCATACCCCTGTCTGTCAGAGGGATGTTATACTTCCCTGAGCAGCATTAGCGCTATTGAGCACTGCGCCACGGGCAATCCAGCTCACCCCATTTCATATCTTGCCAAACAAGTTAATCTAATATTAACAGCGGTTTGTTACCTCGTTGTTAGCTTAATTTACTTTACAAGAAATGCTATATTTGCATTCCATCCCTCTGTCACTGGCTTGTGAACCGCACTTCCCAAGGCCAAGAAGGGACGGTTCGCGCCGCTCGGCGCCAGTCCCTCGGCGCGGCACTGCCACCCGGGGGAGGGGGCCATCACCCCCACCAGGCATCTTCCCTAATTGGCATGGGGGGATGTGGGGAGTTGGGAGGAGGATTTCGAAAGCCACGGAGCAGGTCCTGGAAATGCAATATTGAGAGCAGCACAAATGCCGCTGCTGCTCTTCCAGTAATAGAGCTGAGTCGTAGACAGCAGCTTTCCCTGGCGGCAAACACGTAGAGTAAATGTCTGTAGTGTGGAAATCAGCAGACCTACGGGCACAGGGGCAGGCGTCTGCAGCACCAACAGGCTCCCCAGGCTTTCAGGGAGTGCCCCCATGCCAGCCCCTGCCCCACACCAGGGACTCCTCACCCAGGTCTGTCTGTCCACCAGCACAGTGGGGGCCCTGCACCTCACTTCCAAATTGCTGGGGTGGCGGAGCCGTGAGCAAAGTCCTCCAAGCAATCACTCAAAAGCCACTTCCCCAAATGATCCAGCAGCCCCATGGAGCCGTGCCAGCTGCTGAGCTTGAAGGGTGGTGGAATGGAGCTGGGGATGCCCCATGGTGGCTGTGGGTGACATCAATGATCCAGGACCTGGGGCTGTCCCTGCTAGGTCAGGAAATGTGAAGTTGTTGGAGGAGGAAATGGCTTTCCAGTGATAGCCTGTGACTTAATTCTTCATTAGCTCACTCTGTGTCCCGTTGCTAAACCCTGTCCTTGTTTATGGGGCCCTGGATTCCCACCTGCTCCAGCAGCTGCTGCCTTCTGCTGCTTACAGAAAGGGAATGACCCCTCTGGGTTTAATAGCAAAATGCTGAAGGATGCCAGGGGCTACTCTGTCCAGGCTGAGGCATCTGGCAGGGCAGTTTTGTGGTGCTGAAGGTTTTTAGTGAAGATCTGAGAGAAAGAAGAGCTGGAAGGACCAAACCCAGAGAAACAGCAGGAGACAGAGAGGCGGAATGAAGTAGGGGATCAGCTGCAGATGAAAGTACCAAGTATTGGCAGATTATTTTGAGCAATTGGAGGGCAAGTACCCAAAACAGAGATCAGTTTTGCCACAAAAACACCATGAAGCCCCTCATAAATGAGGTAATAAGCAAAGGTGTAAATATAAATGCACATCCAGGCTCCACTGCTGACCGGCCACATGAACCTGAAGTGGCCGGAGCTTCCTGGAAGGAATGTTTCACTACTAACTTAAATTATTTGAGGAGTGGAAGAAGGTGCTGCCTGCTGTCTGCCTGAAGGGGAGCAGAGGGGCCAGCTGCCTGTTTTAGTCCTTGATAATAACACTGCTGGAAAGAAATGTTGCTAACGCAACCTGAGCTTTTATGGGTGATTTTGTTTAGAAAATTACCTTGAGGATAGCTTTATTATTATTGAATAGAATCAGGTATTTGCTTAAAGGTCTTGACACCCCTGCAGAAACTGTAGAAAACTGTGATTTTATTTAATGAAAATGTTGTTGTTCAAAACCTGTTTCACTCTGGGCTTACCCTGCTGGCCCGTGTGCATCCCAGCAGTGGAAAAGCATCAATTTCCTCTGGTCTGCCTCTCCCTCTGCAGCTCACCTGGGTTTTTTCCACCCTCAAAAGGCTTCCCTGTGCACTTTGCCATCCATGTCTATTCCAGTGGAGTTACATGTAGCCTGTTAGTGGTAAGAGTGGCCATCAGTGCTGCTCAGAAACGGGTTGCCACCCTCCAAGGACAAACCCTGCGTGACATCCACCCTGGAAGCTGCTGGATCTCTCTTCTCCCCTTGGCTTTGGGTCCCATCACAGTGGTGATCCCTCAAGCCGTGGCCTACAGCTGGTGGCTCAAGGGCAATGGATGTCCAAAACCCTGCCCAAGGTGTCCCTGTCCCCATCCTCCTGAGGCAGCTATAGAAAGGGCCCCAGTCTCTAGGAATGGCTTTTCAGTAAGTCTGTTATTTAACCTAAGTAACCCCTTTAATGTTCAGCACCTGGGTTCAGAAGGAGGGATTCTGTTTGCAGTCTGCTTTTCTGAGGAGCGTGTCTTTGTCATCATTAATTTTTTTTAATTACTATTTCTTGAATTCTTGCTGAACAGAGCCCAGAGATGCAGTGAAGCATCTTGCCTTGGCAGCATGCACGGTGCAGTCACAGCAGCCCTGCGGGGCTGAGGCAGTGACCTCTGCCAGAGGAAGAGGAGGAGGAGGAGGAGGAGGAAAGGTGCCTCAGTGTCTCAACTGGAATGCAAAAGTTCAGGACATAACATCCTCCAGAGCAGGATGCCTTGCCTTTGCACCCCAGAGGAAGCTCTAGGAAATGCCATCCTTTGGCAAGGTACAAACATCAACACTGTGGCTCGGTCGTGGCCACAGTGACAGCCCAGGGGCTGCTCCTGGCTGCCCTGAGCCGGGTCCCCTCACCAGCGGGGAGCAGCAGCCTCATAAATAATTCCTCAGTGTAATGGCAGTGTTGTAAAACATGAATATTTAGTGCATGCATAATAGTTGTTTATTCATACTTAAATGTCAGCTGATGAAAACATATTTAAAAGGCTCCATTCCCGGGCAAGCACAGGCAGCTGGAGGAGAGGGGATGCAAAGTCACACTGGTTCTTGCCACACTGAAAC
Organism: Ifrita kowaldi; assembly: GCA_013398055.1. Classification (NCBI taxonomy): domain Eukaryota; kingdom Metazoa; phylum Chordata; class Aves; order Passeriformes; family Cinclosomatidae; genus Ifrita; species Ifrita kowaldi. The sequence continues at coordinate 606,812 of VZRS01005498.1, forward strand.
CCAGGGCAGCAGTGATGGACCCCTGCACTCTCCAGCTGCCACATATTCCTGCTCCCTGGGTGCCAGGCCTGGGGGAGCCAGCGCTGTCACACTCTTCACACGTCCATCTCCCACCAATGGAGGGTCTCACATTTGTGACAGAGCTGAATTTGGCTAAAACTCTGCCAGTTTGGGGTGTGCCCTCCCAGCATGAGTGATAGGGTGGCCAACACTTTGCAGGACGAGGATGCTGTGGGTGCAGGGATGTGGCCAAGGGTGCAGGCAGGCGGTCCCCCCTCATCCTGCCTGTCTCCTGCCCGCTCCTGCTCACTAGCACCAACGTTCAACACTTGGGAAGAGGGGGGAAAAAAATAAAAAGAGAGAGAAATAAATTATCAGTAAAGTAAAGAAACACAAACTTATGAAGGACAATTTTTTTTGCTGTCAATACACACAAAGAGACAAAAATTGGAAGCTTTTGAGGAAAAGAAATGCGTCTGAACTTCTGAGCGAGCGAGAAAGTACTGAAAAGCCCTGCCATGCCGAGCTCCTCTGAGGTAACTTCTGTGCTTGGAAAGAATATTTCAGAAGACATTTCATTCTTTAGAAGATGCCAAAAATGCAAGACTTGGCACTTTAACAAAACAGAAAAAGGAAAACACATAATCTTCTTAACTAGTAAGTCTTTGAGCCCAGGATCACATTGTTGCCATATAATAAAAAGGGATGTTATGCAGTAAATTGGGCAGTTAAGAATTCTGTGCATACTCAAAATCATGACATTTCAAGGACAATAAAGTTGGCTGGCTCGTGGCCATTGGCCATACGAACAGAAAACAAAAAAAAGGATTGTCAGCTGGTTATTCATACTGCATTACAAAACAAGTCTCCCAACAGGCAAACACTCTTTATTGCTTGTGTTTTTGCTCCAGAAATATATATTTTTTAATTAAAAAAAAAAAAGAGTTCTCGCAGCATTCATCTTACAAATGTTAACCCCTTAGAAGACAATTCTGACATGCTTTGCCGCTGGCTTTTCCACTTTATAAATGTCCTACAGACAAAGAGAAAATCACAAGGAAAAATTTATTTCTCACATGGCATGTGTCTGTTTCTTTATGGGAGAAAAAAAAAAGAATCAAGGCATTCGAGACAGCTTTTATGCTATTAATCTTGTGGGATGCAATTAATCATGTGGGATTAATCTGTTTTGGTTTTTGGGGTGTCTGACTTGAAATCATCCCTGGAGAGTTGTTTTCCAGGGAAAACACATAGAATCTGTGGGCATGTACCAGGCGCTGTCCCCAGGGCTGCAGCCAGGGCTGAGGATGGTCCCAGTTTAGTGCTGGGCTGCGGAGTGGGGCTGGAGGCACGGATGTGCTGGCTCGGGGAAGGGCACCCGCCATGGGCAGGGCGTTGTTTTGGCTGTGGCTGTGGAACTTTACCATGTGTATCCCTTTACTGTGACCTGCAGGGCCACACAGGCTCCCTGAGGGCCGTGTTGTCACTAGAATTGTTACACATTGTGCACAATGATTTGTGTCTCCTCCACGGCTGCATTACACACTGGCAGTGATGCTGCTCCTCCCATGCTTCCAGCAGGCCCTGCTTCTCCAAGTTCAGCCAGGAGCTGGGAATGCCGGACTCTGGGGCACACCCTGCGGGTTTCTGACACGCTGCTGTGCCCCTACTCTGTCTCTTTAATGTCCCAGGGGGTTGTGCTGGGACAGCTGCAGGTGGTTGGCAGTGAGATGATCAGGACTACACCTGCTGCAGGTGGTGGGGGAACTGGTTTGGGGTGAGGTGCTGGGAATATCTGCTTGGAACAGGTATGGCTGTGGGCTTTTTCTGGGCTTTTGTTTGGGCTGGAGGAAGTGCAGGATGTGTCTGCACATCTTGGGGGGTGGAGTGGGCCTTGTGAGGAGGGAAGAGATGGACACGTGGTATGTGCTGGTGCTGTGCTGTTCTGACTTCTTGCTATGAGCTGCAATAGTATGTAAGGGAAGGAATGTCAAAACACTGCTTGACTCAAATCACCTCGTCTGAAGGACAGGTCTTTGCTGTGGGGGGGAATGATGCCCCTGTTTGGTCACAAAGCTCCCACAAAATTGACCCCCTGCTGCTGGGCTACGGGAGAGAGACTGAGTCAGGCTGTTGTGGTCAGAGTTTTTCCCCTTTGTCATTTAATTAAATCTGTCCTGACCCCAACTTGGGGGAGAGGCTTGGTCAGAAAAACTTCTGTTTTTTGGGAAACTGCTGGTTGGTTGTTTGTAGAAATGGCACCAGGCTAGATCCAGAACTGATGCAAATAAATGTGTTGCCTGCCAAGCCACTGTATTTCTCTCATCCTCTGAGTCTTGGGTCAGCTCCCTGCTCTTCCATAGTCGCTCCTGCTTTCTGTGCTACTGGTTTCCACAAAAGAGCCTTGCTTCTCCTGCTTCTCTCTCTCCTCCCAAGTTCTTGAGCACCTTTTTTTGCAGTGTGATTTGCTCAACATTTGTTTTGTGTTTTAATCCACTTTTGTCTCTCCCCTGGCTCTGCCTATATGCATTGTTTCCCGTATTTACCTTGTTTTGATTGCACATTCTGCGGGACAAAGCACAATGATGCCATTTTGTGGATAATTAAATCCTCCTGGTTGTGGTCCAGCCAGTGGGACAACTCATGCAGGAGGGTATAAACTGCCTGGATTTGCATGCAGAGCCTGTCATCTGCTGTGAATCATTTTGAGATGCTTTTGCATGAGCGAAGCTGTTTAAAAATAAATTGTATTGTATTAGACTAATGGAAGATAATAAATTCGGCTGGTCTTTTAGCTTAAAATTCATCAATGTCTGGAGCTGGAAGGGGGGAAGGAGCTGGAGGACATCGAGCCGTCCGGCAATTAATGGCCAGGAGCTCGGCTCTTGCCAGGCTGCCGTGATGCCCAGCAGTGTCACACTGCTCTGGCAGCTTGAGGATAGCACAAGCACTAAAGCCCTCTTAAAAACGGCAAAAACTAAAATAAATAAATAAATAAATAAATAAATAAATAAATCCCTTCTTCTTTTAAACATCAATTAACAAGATATCCTTTAATCAAAGTCTGCTCTATGTGGCACTGCGCAAAGGGATTATTCCAAGATCAAAAACCTCTCAATTACTGAAGCCTTTCAACCCTGTTGGCATTTGATGTCCCCATGCTACAGCAGGGAGAGCCCTTTTTTTGGGGTGTAATTTCCCCAAGATCAGAACACGTCCGCTCTGCTCTGATTTTGGCCAGCGGTGTGGGAGAGGGGTTGCAGACTCAAGCTCAAGGCTTGTGTGGATTGTCACCGGGCAATTTTGGGGAGAACAGTACACAGACCTCACGACCTGTCCCTGCGCTGCCTCGCCGGTGTGTGACAGGGCTCCTGGGACAGTGTCCCTTGCAGGGGGTGCTCTGTAGCCCCATCCTGGCTGCAGGGTGCTGCAGGGAATGAGCTTGCAGTGGGGACAATTCGCATCCCCAAAAAGTGAACCGGCTGTAAAGGCGGCTTTGTGGTTATTCCTGTGCATCACCACCTGCTCTGAGCAGCGGTGCCCCGCTCCCCCATCCCCTCATGCCCGTGTCTCCCAGCATATGCTCGCTTTGGTTTCCTGCTATTCCACTGCTGCAGACAGACTGCGGCACCAGGTGGCTCCGGCACTGCTCCAGGACAGCATCCCCGTGGTGTGACAGCCCCCGGTGCCAAGCCCTGCCTGTGGCAGAGGGGCCTCTCTCCGTCTAAGATCCGGTAGATTTTCCCCTCAGCCCCTCTGTGTGGGTGATGCCTTCTGGTCCCGGTGCCGTTGGAAATTCGGGGTGATTCTGGTGACGTTGCAGAACGAGGCCTGATTGAAGCCTGATGTAGGAGGAGAGGCGAGAGCAAGCACCTGGGGGGAAAGCAGGTTATTAGTAGAGCAAATAGCTCACGGTGCATGATTCCCTCAACAAGCACAACTCCTGTTTTTGAGTCCCTGCAAAGGGGCTGTGCTCTTCCTGAAACTGGTGGCACTCAGAATTAATGGAGTTTGCTTTGTTACCCCTTTTGGTTTGGGATGTGTGGGTGTGTCCTGTCTGTGCTCAGGCTGTGCTGGCCAACTGCAGTGGCTCGCACCAATTGCCACTCTGGTACCCTGCCAGAGTACCCCAGCACTCTCCCTCTGCACAGCCAGGACAAAGGTCCTAAAAACGTCCTAATTTCCTGAAAATATGGCAAAAGCAAAGACTTGTGTGAGCAGGTTTAATATTCACCTAACACAAAAAGCTCTGTAGGCAAAGCTTGCTCACTGGTGGAAGATGAAGACAAAAGCCCTCTAAGCAGGGCTGCTCATGTTTAAACTCACATGAGTGTTTGAGAAAGTGCATTTTCCTAGTAATTTTTATTTTCTTATGTTTGACCCAATACAACTGTTAGTTTTCTTTCACATTTCTAGTAGCACTCCGCTGAGGAAGCCAAGAGTTTAATTTATGGAAGGAAAAGGTGCAGCAAATAGATACTTTGGCCTCTATAAAGTACTCCTGCCACTTAAGAAGCCACTTGATGAATGGAACCTTAGGTTGATGTCATTTGCTGGCTTTGTGGGCAGCTTCTCCCAAAGTCTTGCTTTGAGGTAAAGCATATTTTAAAAAGCACATGTATGATCTGGACTCTGCAGTTACAAGTGATGAGGCTCAGGGTCCTGGAAACTCAACTTCCTTACTGCTGGTAACAGGATCAAGCAGCACTCTGGAAACTTTCCTTCCTCACTCCCCCTAAAATACTGCATTTACAGCAGGAGATAAAGGCTGTGAGAAACTTGCAGGGACAAACACATCGTGCTTTGAGCTGCTGTTGTTGTCTTTCCTTGCATACAGATCACCGGCAGGGCTGATCTGGCCAAAGTTAACCCTGCCCATCAATGCCTACCTTGTCCCAAATCAGGGTCCCAGGGGGGCAACTTGGCAGGGGCTTTTTCAGCAGCAAGATGTGATGGGCAGCACCTGCTTGGATGCGTGGTGAGGGCTGACTACCCCAGGAAAATAAAATAAGGTCAGGTTTTATCCCCATTACCAATAGCTCAAACCAGTACCCCTTTCCCGTGGCTGGAGATGGTCTGACACAGGAGGAGGCTCCAGAGCTGCCTGTCTGCTGCAGCTGTGAGAGGTGGAATTTGGGATTAGGGGTGTTGTCCCTCAGCACGCTGCTCCAAGCCTGCCTCCTCTCACATTGTCAGCTCTGCCCTGAGTTTGGCAGGGATTTCTTGCAGAGTCACTCCTGGTGACTGCTCTGTTGCAGCCCACCTCCAGCAGTGGGGCTGCTCCTCCCCAGTGCCACAGGAGCACTCCCAGTGCGTGTGTGGGGCACAGGAGCCACCCCTGGGGCTGTGCAGCAGGTACATCTGTACCTGCGGTGGGACCGCTGCCCTGGGAAATCACACTGCTCAGGAGTTGGCTAGATCAACTTTCTAGTCAGCCCAGGTCTTCTTTTTTTTTTATTATCCAACTAACTGTACATGTTAATAAGAAATTTTCTTTTATATAAAACCAAGCAAATTTTTTTTCTCTGCCTGGAGTAACATAAATAGACCTTTTCTTATATAGCTTCAGCGTCCTGGGACTGATTTGTGGATATATATTGCTGCTTAGAAAGGCTGTAATTTACAAGTGATTGTTTGGAGGACTTCAAATTACCACCAATCATATATATGGATATATAAACAAAAATTGAAGCTTCTTGGGACATTCTACATAAACAATTTTCTTGGGAAGAAAAAGGATTCTCAATAAAAATAATACTACCACTAATAATAAAGCCCAGGGTTTTTTTTCTCTCTATGCCACTACATAAAGTAAGGGTAGATTACTTCAGTCCTTCATTTGTATTTCAGCATTTCTGGACCATTTCCTCTAACGCTTTATCTTCTTTTTTTTTTCTTCCATCATATGTAAATAAAATCCTCCTATATTCCATTCCTGATGGGTTTGGGGTGTGGAGGTAGCAGAAACCCTGCTGCCCAGCCCTGCCTGCCTGTGCTGTCTGCGAGAAGAATAGGGATGGGAAGGATTAGCTCCAGATACCTTAATGAAATTTCATTTCAGCTTCTAAGTCTCTCTCACAGAGGAGTACATACATGCACAAAGAGAAATACTTTTGGAAGCTGCTTGTGATTTTTATGGCCCTGCTGTTGGGAGCTGCTGACAGCATCTGCTCTCAGCAGTCAGGCTCTCTGTTAAAGCCAGATATTCTAAAGTCCCTATTTTACTTTGGAAGATATTTCCATAAGGTTTTTTTGGCTTTCCTGGTCCAAGACAGAAAAAAAACCCCAAAAACCAGGGTCAGCAGGAGCAGGCAAAGGCAGAGTTGCAAGAGGAGCCCTGCTGCAGCAGCACTGAGCACCCAGGGCTGTGCATCTGCCCACAACATTTGTCCAGCCTCCAGTGTCTGTGCTTTGGGGGCAGCTGTAAGGAAATGTCATATTGTAAGGTGAAGGGGCCTTTCAAGCCATTCATTTGTTAAGTTACTATTTGGTTTATTTATTTAACTCTTGTGAACTTTGAGGCATTTACAACACACGTGTTCCATAGTTTTGTGATTTTTTTTTCAAAGTTATAAACAGGTTGATGCAAGTTTAGATGACTTTATGTGACTTGAAAGTAGATAATTTAGTGGTAGTTAATGCTTCTTGCCCATCAGAAACCAGGTCATTTTTAGTCCCTTTATTAAAGCAAGCAACACCATCTGCCTTCAGCTGCTAGCGTGCATTTCCAATGGAATGTAAGGGTTTAAAAATGAGCACAACTTGAGTGGAGGAAAAGGGATCTCGATGTAAAAAGAACATGCTTTTAATTGAGATTAGTAGATCCATATTCCATTAGCAAATCCCATCCCATAGACACCGTTCCTGTGCAGGCAAGCAGGATTTATCAGCCCCGGTGCTCGCGGGCTCCCTTGCGCTGCTGCTCTCCCAGGGAGCCGCGAGGAGCGAGGCAGGACAGGCTGCTGTATATCACCCATCTCCCGCTCACCAAATGATGATTCAGGCTCACACTGAGATCTATAAAAGTCAGTGGTTTATTGCTGTCTTGTATTTCTGTATTAACCACCTCATTATCATCCCAAATGGAGTATAAATCTGAGGGTATCCAGTTGCTCAAGCCCGTGTGCTTGTGCTCCCCCGCCTCCTGCCATATAAATCTCTGCTCCGGGTGACGGGAGGGACCCTGTGGTTTCCCAGCTCCAGAGCAGTGGTGTTTATAAAGGACCAGCTTCCTGTTCTTGGGGCAGGCCAGGCAGTGCTCCGTGTTCTCCTGACCGTGTGCCTCTGCTGCTGTCGGGGAGCAGCGGCACTGATGCTTCCCAAGAACACTGCGGACACAAAACTGTTCCTGCTGCCAGGCCGCACGTCTCACCCCTGTACATTTAGGAGATTTGTAGTCCCTTGGAGAGTGGCCTGTCTTTGGGGTCTGGGGCTTTATGTGTGTTGGGTGCTGGCTTTGTTCAGCCCTGGGGTGGCTGATGTGAAGCTGGTTACCACATGGCTGGGAACCATTTGGGGAGAGCCCCACGCACCCTGACCTCGGCCACGCACGCGCCACCCGCTTTGGGCACTTGGTGTCTTGGTCTTGTGTTAGAAAAAGCCCCAAATAAACAATGAGGCTGGACCAGGCTGGGTCAGATTTTGTTGCTAGAAGCCATGGCTAGGAGCAGGATGCACCGTGTGGTGCATGGGGGATTCCCTGCTCTGGAAAGCCCTGAGGATGGTCAGTGAAACCCCTCCAATGCACTGAAATGAGATTTGATGCCATGTCCGTAGCTCACCACATGTCAGAGCCAGAAATAATTGCAGGATTAGGCACATGATGTTTTGATCATGATTTCTCATCCCTGAGAACACGTGCCGTTAGCAGGAGACAACTTTTCCTGTGGTTCAAGGCTAACCATTTGTGCTTCTAATTGTTGATGAAGAATGCTATTCTTAGCTTTTCACTGCTAACTCTCCTAAGATAAATTGGGGGAAAAAAGTGCAACCTTTGGCCCAAGATCTCCCAAAGGCAGCAGCTCTGATGGCCTCGGTAGGGTGTGTATCAGCAGGGACACATGTAGCTTTTCTTTGTTGTTTGTCTCCTTAATTTGGTGAGAGGAGACCAAATGAATTATGGGGGAGGCAAAACAATTTTAAAATTATGATTATTTTCTGTTTCTGCATAATACAAAGCACTTCTGGAGCAGGTGCCTCTTAAAACCTGTTCATCATTACCAGCTATTTTTGCTGCAAGTTCCCATCCAATGCAAAGTGATGAGTTCCCCAGAATTTGATAAATTACACTCCTCCCTTGCAAATTATTCTCCTTCAATCTTCCACCACCTCTGGTCTTGACACGTGTGCTGGAGAGGGCGACAAGCTTTTAAACCTCATTTAATGCTCATACCCAAGAGTTGCAGAGTTTTCTGGGTTTCTCAGAGGTCGTGCATACTTCTCACACTCTGCATGAATGCTTTTTAAAAATTATTATTTTAATCACAATGCTGCTGTTCCTGAGCTGATTCAGGCACCCAGCTCATGTATATTCCAAAGCAAAGCTTTGGAGGAGGGAAGAAATATTGGGGACAGATTTGTTAGGGACAAAATGAAGAGCCTGCTTGATGCTATGCTCAATGCCATGAGGACGTGTGGCTTTTATTCTTCTCTTCCTACTCCTTCTCCTTGTCTATGAGCAGCTGAACTCCCCTCATTGCTTCCTCTCCAGCACCAGGCTCCCCTCCCTCTGCTCTTTGTCGTTAGCCACTGAAATATCATGTAGTTGCACGAGGTGGTTTGTTCTGTGCCTCTTCTTTCCCTCCTTTGGGTCTCTTCTCCTCACAGAAACAAGCGGTTCTCACTTGGCATGTCCTGGGCTGTCGGCTCCAGGCAGGTTTTCCTTCATTAACCTCTGAAGATACATTGGCAAAATGTCAGTGTCGTACTCCATCATGCAGTGAGAGAGAACTATTAAGTGCACATTGTTATTCCTGGATTCAGATCTACACTGCCTCTTTGCCTCCCTGGGAGCCTCATGTAAAGATCAAATACGATGTTATGGATGATGGTTAGAGTGAGCAATCTTCCTTCTCCTCTTGCTCCTTTTTTTTATTTATGTCCCCCCACTCTAGTTGATCTTTCCCACATCCTCATCACACCAAGCAAAAGCAACTGGGACTGGCAGCACAGTCTTTTGCGGTGGTTTTGGGGTGTGATGGGGGAAGCAGCTGCCAGCTGCTGGGGGAGGACAAGATAATCCTGGTTTTGAGCCTCCTGAAGATGCCCAACACACAAGACATCTGCATTGTCCTTCTGCAGAACACAATTTTTAATTTGGATTTTTTTTGCAGCAGAGAACTGTATCTTCTGCACCACTGCATTGCCTTTCCAGAATGCCTTCAGAATTCTGACAAAACATTCATCTCGGGAAGCCTACAGGCTCTCCAGCAAGGAATCTAAGTTAGCAGAAAACGGGAGTGTGAGCGCGAGCACTTCCTTGTGTGCACACCCCTCATGCGTGCAGGTGTTGAGAGGCAGGGTCCCTAGAAACGTGCAGAGTATTGCAGCCTCGCTGGTGATGGAATCAGCTGGCTGCTGGCCCCTGACCAAAATGTGGAGGCACTGGTTTGCTCAGTGGGAGGGAGAATTCATGCTCATGCGTACAATCTTCTCCTTGAAGCCCTGGTCCAGTTGCTCTAACGTAATTTTGGGCTCCAGAGGCAAGTCAGCACCAGGAGAGGTTGAGAAAAAAGGAATTTAATCAGAAAGGAAGACATTTCCCCAAACCTTCATTCATGTTTTGGGTATACATTTGCTAGAGGGTCCCCATGAGCACGCTCAGCATTGCTCTGGTCACTGGAGACTCCTCCAGGCAAAGACGATTTACCCTGACTTTGGAGCTGCCATGAATGAAAGGCACTTAACAAATGCTTCTGAAAGAAGAAAACCTCTGTACTCCTGTCCTCGTCATTCACTTTCAAGCTGATAAGTTAAATACTGTACTCCAGCATAAACATTTCTCAGGGACAAAGTATAAACATTTCTAGTGGAGTGCACTTAATACAATTTTGTTTGCCAAGTGGCGCTGCCTCCTCCCAAGCTACGTCTGTGAGAGGGTTTTATTTAAATGGAGATATAAATTAATTGCACTCAGCACAGCCTCTCATCCCAGCTCTCTCCTGCATCCGTACCCTTGGACTCTGTGAAGGAAAGGGCAGGTGGGAGCTGTGCAGCTGAAATACTGTCAGGACACCACTGCAGCCCTTCCCCTGCCTGCTGCCTTCCCCGTCTCCCTTGATTGTTTTTTTTCCATTGGAAGACACGTGACTGGATTTGCTTTAGTTAGATGGATGTAGACGCAATTCCATGAAAGATCTCCTTCCAAGGCAGGGGTTAATGCAATGTTTTGTGACCTGGCTCTACAGTGATGGGTGACACCAACTCTCAGACAGCTGGATTAGATTAATATATGTCAGATATTTTAAGGTTTCATTCAGGAGAAAGCCTAATTTTAGACTTTGATTGAATGCCCGTCTTGGTAATAGCATGGATAATTTCCTTTCAAAATTAGCAAAATTTAAGTTTCGATGATGTCTTAAACTGGGCCCAGTTATTAACAAACCTGAGCTTTCTGACACCTGTCTGTCCCTTCTCTACCAGAATTCCCATTTAGGTACAAATTATACAGAAACTGGTCAAACCTGACTTTCCTCCAATCCCTACTCCTGTGTTATGTGTTTTGTTCATCCCTGAAATACTTTGGAGGAAAGTAAGGAAAAGTGCTACCCTATTGAATGGAAATCAATTTTGCCATCTAGACTAAAATTTCCATGTTTTGCAAAAGAACCACAGCAGGCACCACAGCCCGGTGGTGTGAGTGCCGTGGAGCCTTCCTGCCTCTGTCACCTTCAGAGGAAGGTGGGCAGTCACAGACTCACAGAATCATAGAAGAGGGGACCTCAAGGATCATCTGGTCCAACCTTTCTTGGCAAAAGCATGACCTGGAAAAAATGGCCCTCCTGAATCTTAGAAGTGTCCAAGGTTGCGGAATCTACCATTTCCCTGTGGAAATTATTCCAAAGGCTGGTTGTTCTCACTGTGAAAAAATTTCCTCTTGTGTCTGACTGGAATATCCCCAGCAGTAACTCGTAGCCATTACTCCTCGTCTTTTTCATGTTTAAAAAGGGAGTTTCCGTCTTCTTTACAATCAGGAGCTTATGAATTGGTTTGGGGTTTGTTTTCCTTCCTGTGAGATGCCAGAACTGCTACATGCAGAATTTTGCCTGAGAGGGTCCTTCCACAGCAGTCTGACCTGCTCATTGTGAAAGCCAAGGGGAGGGGATGGAGTTTGGGGATGGAAACTTCAGCCAAGTGCCAGGAGGTCCCATGGATCCCAACCTGCTTGAGGCCCCTCCGAAGCTCTGTCCAGCTTCCCTTAACTAGGAGATGCAATCTGTCAAGTCTGCAGAAACAAACCTGTTCTCATGAAACAGCAGTAATTTTATGGTACTAGAGGAGAAATGTACAGCCACTGTCTTGCTGCTCATCAGAAAAACAGCAGCTACTTTTTGTACAACTCTTGGGTTTTTTCACTTTTTTTTGCCTTTAAGATTAAAAACCTCCCAAAGAAGGCTTGCAAGGTTTATGGCAGAGGTATACAAGAAGCGAATTAAAATTCCATAAATATATTTGCTGGCTAAAATTTATATATCCTGTATTCCTCGGGTATCTAATTAGATCCAAGAAGAAAATAGCCCTGCAAAGGATAGGCATTTTGTTCAAATAATTTTTAAAAATTGAGCTAAATAATGGCCATTTTATACTGCACACAATATAATTGTTCTTCTTGTATTGGGGAGCAGTTATAAATTATCTGGTATCCCATTCAGCCTCGTTGCCAGGCCGAGTACCAAACAATTGTGAATGTAGTTACTGGGCACGTAAATTCACGGTTTTCTGACAACTACACCGTTACTGCCGCTGCTAACTAACATTCTGCATAAAAAATGCAATCCCTGGGAAAGAAGGAGCATTTATCTAAGTGCTGACATTGAAACATTCTGAATAACTCTTTGAATCATTTGTACTATTATGGGGAGAAAATGTAATTATTGTAATCAGCCTTGAGTCTGAGGCCATGTTGTTTTAAAAAAAAAAAAAAAAAAGAAGGGAGCGGGGAGGGGGAAACCAGATCTGAACAACGAAAATGAACCTTGATAATGGAGCAGCCTTGAATTCCACTTCATTTATCACACTAATGGATGTCAAGATGACCTCAATCAAACATTTTGTTTTCCAGTTTTAAGCAATGGAAAATGGGTTTTTTTTTCCTCTAGGAACAAAAAAAAAAGGGAAAGTTATTTAAATTGTTCCTAGTAATTACATTAGAGTAGAAGGTCAAAGTCAATATGAAATAGTATCAACCAACCTTTTGATGAGTCTAGTCCAGGCTCTTTGCTGGCACAGTTCACATATCTCCATAAGCCTAGTGCAAGCTTTATGTTTCTCTTTCCCTATTCCTTATGTTTTTATGCTTAAATAGAAATCCCATTTTGTGGTGTTTTTATTAGTTTTTATTTGAAGCCGCAGTAGTATTTCATCTAACATTTTTAAGTAAATGATCACGTGGTTTAAACACCACCTCCCTGACTAGCATACTTCAGGATTGGGTAGAGCTGTAAAAAAGGCAGAGAAATCTGAATAAAAAGAAGTTTATGTCAGCAGCTCTTCATGGAAATGTCTTGATTCCCCTGGGCCACAGGGAAGCCTGATGAGGTTCAACAAGGGCAAACGTAGGGTCCTGACCTGGGGAGGAATCACCCCAACACCAGCACAGGTTGGGGGTGGCCTGCTGGAGAGCAGCTCTGCAGAGAAAGACCTGTGAGCCTTGGTGGGCCATGAGTTGACCGTGAGCTGGCAGCGTGTCTTCGCGGCCAGGAGGGACAATGGGATCCTGGGGTGCATCAGGAAAAGTGCAGCCAGCAGGTCAAGTGAGCTGATCCTGCCCTTCTAGTCAGCCCCAGTGAGGTCACATCTGGAGGGCTGTGTCCAGTTCTGGGCTCCTCAGGGCAAGAGAGACAAGGAGCTACTGGAGAGGGTCCAGCAGAGGCCACAAAGATGATAAGGGATCTGGAGCATCTCTCTAATGAGGAAGGGCTGCAGGAGCTGGGCCTGGTTAGTCCAGAGAAGAGAATAAAGACTGAGAGGGGATCTCATTAGTGCTTATAAATATCTCAAAAGCAGGTGCCAAGAGGATGGTGCCAGACTCTTTTCGGTGGTGCCCAGTAACAGGATGAGGAACAACGGCCATAAACTAAAACAAAAGATGTTCCACCTCAACAGGAGGAAGAACTTCTTTACACTGAGGGTGGCAGAGCTCTGTAACAGCTGCCCAGGGAAATCATGGATTCTCCCTCTCTGGAGACACTCAAACCAACCTGATGTGTTCCTGTGTCACCTGCTCCAGGTGACCCTGCCTTGGCAGCGGATGATCTCCAGAGGTCCCTTCCAAGCCTAACAATTCCGTGATTCTGTGATGTGAATATGTCAGTTTATTAATATCTCTGCAATAGACAAGAGCACCTTGATACCTGCACTTCTCCCCATGACTGGTAACACTGTTGGCTGGATCCAAATTTAGGCAGGGCCCAGGGCTGCCTCTGCTGGCTTGTTGTCTTCAGGGTCATAGAGCTTAGTTCAGGACATTGAGTGAAAGTGTCAGTCCCCCCTCAGAAATGGTGCAACGAGCTGGGTTTGATGGTGCTGTGCAAGTACAGTCCATATTCTCCACCCATGTCACCTGCAGCAGTCGAGATACTGGGTGTATTTTAAATCATTTAATTTGGCAGACCAGCATTTCTGTGGATCCACAAAGTGTCTTGAGTTATTAAGGATGTGTTTCACAGGTTTCCAAACGTGACTGCGAGCTGTAGAAACACGAATTGCTTAAAAGCTACAATTTAATTATTTCATTGAACATTGGCAGTTTTATTTAAAAGAAAGAAAAATAGCAAAAAAATCATCAGTCTGAGAAGGAATCCAAGGAAGGAACTGTCTGTGAGCTCTTACTATCCTTGCATCCCCCTGTAGCTGTGGTAGCTATAAACTTGTCTCTCTTGTATTGTCTTCTGTCCATGGGGCACGAGGCAAAGGCAGTTTCATTTCTGTAAGTGCCTAAGAGTCTTTCACATGTCCCTTCAGGGTGTCTCTTTTTGCACAATATGTGGTTGTCTTGGTGGTCTTACATGATGGTCATAGAAGGAAGACACAAGCCCTAAAAAGAAGACACTGTTAGAAAATCCAGGTCGAAGTTTTGAACCACATTTGCTACAACAGATTATGCAAATCCTGTGTTTGGACATCAGAAGTAGCCCTAAGTCTAGGTGTATGGACTTAAGAGATCTGTACACCCTCTTGCACCACATAAATTGCGAGTTCTCTATTCTACAATGCAAGATTATTTCTGTCTTTTCTACTTTTAACAGGATAATGCTGTTCTCTGTTGACGTTTTCTACTGTAGCCTGTGACGTTATAAGAATATCTGTGATTTTTAATACTGAAACTTTAAAAAGTGCTTATGTTAGTGTCTTTGAACAGCAAAAATGCCATAGTTTATTTAAAAGACATCTTTCTCCTTTAGAAAAAATAGGATGCAGTAAATAATCTGTAAGGAATTTGTGACACCCCCCCCACCCCAGCAATAGCATAATGTGACAGATTGCTCTGAGCCCCTGCTCGCTTCCATGTGAAGCTTTTGGAGCAATCTGTGCCAAACAAACTTCTTTGAAATGGTCAGAAATCATCCATATGGTAAAACATCACCTCTCTTCTCTTCACCAATAATTCAGCACTTAGGAAAATACTTTGCAAAAAGTGTGGAACCATGTGGTCCATGGAAGGGGCCCTCCTGTAGGAAGGGCAGAGCCAGGCTGGGCCAAGTCCCCTGCCCTCCCCAGCTGGGCAGAAAGTATCTGCATGGCAGGAAAGAGCAGCAGCAAACAGGTAAGAGGACAAGAAAGATGCTTAATGCCTAAAAGGATGTGTATGAAAGGCAGGGCATAGACCTCGGTGTCTTCCCTGGGAATAACAGTGCACTGTGCAGTAACCTCAGGCTAAAAGACAGACCAGTGAATCATAATGGAAAAAAAAAAGTGTGGACATTTTTAAGTTAAGCTTTTAGGAATAAATAAATCTGTAGAATGTAACATAAATCAGCTGTGTCTTTCCCCCTCCCTCCCTCCCCCACCCCTAAACGCTCGCTAAAGCGATTGGAAACATTTGGGCCTCAGAAAAAAAGGCAAAGCTATAAGTGCTTTTTCTTTCTTTTTTTTGCCAAATCATGCAGAAGATGCTGGCAGCTGCAAAGATTCAATTATACACAATGCAAAAAATAATTTAAAAAAATAATGGCACTTGAAAAAAAATTGCCTCTCCAGAAATTGCGTGGAACAATAAATCTGTTAATTAGCTAATTAATATTCAATTGGGGTCAGTGGGCTTAATAGAACCTTTTTCTGAGACCCAAGAAATTTTCCAATCACAATGTTAAGTCTGCCCACTTTCATTATCATCTAAGCACAGGCAGCCCTTATCAGGCCGCCAGACGCCCGGGAACAATGCGGCACCATTATCATCCCGGCGCAGCGAGTGCGGGTACCACAGTCGGATGTTGCAGGCTGTGAAGTAAAAATGCTTGAGCATTTAGGGTAATTGATATATGGGCTCTGCTGTATTGTTTAGGGCTGTTTGTTTGCTCTAGTGGTATTTAAGGCAGCGGAGCATCAGAAGATTGATTTTCATTGGTTGCCACGTTTTATTTCTTTTCCGGCGGAATCGATGACAAGTTGTCAGTGCGGGACCCTGACCAATAGCAGCTGGCAAGTGCTCCCCATGGCACAGGGGCTGCTGTTGGCCAGGCACACATGGAAGTGCTGGGGCAGTGTGCTCCCCGTGCCTTCTGCCAAACCTCGTCCGGCAGAGACGCTGTGGGAACGCTCCCCTCGGCGGGGCGGACATTAAAACCCACAACGCTACAAAAAAGGACACATTTAAACCTGCCTCGCTATAAAAAATGACAAAATGCAAGATCTGTGTTATGAATGATGGTGGCTGCTTTTATTTATTTTTCCAAGGGACTGCAGTTTTCTGCTGTAAGGCCTGCTGTCCTTTTCTTCCCTTGATTTCAAAATATGGAAGTGGGTCTGGTGGCTTTGGGTCTCCCCACTGCCCCCCAGGTTAAGACAGTGCAGTAGATTACAGCTTTTGGAGTTCACTGGACTGAATACGGTTGTTTATGGTATTCCACAACATTTCATAGAACAGTTTGTGAGTGAAATTACATTTGTTGTTTAGCTGGCAGTAAATCCTCCAGGTTAGCTTGGAAAGGCCATGTAAGTCCAAGCAGTTTGACACAGGCTCCTTAAATCACCGTCCCAGGCCCCTGGCATGGACCATACTACTCTGATGATTGGGTTGTAAATGAAAAATACAGTTGGAATTCCCTCTACAGAATGGGGACTTGATCTACAGGACCTACCTGCCCCTCCACTTCTTCACAGAGCTGCATCTCCACATGCTGTTTTAAGTGACCAGAAAGGGTAAAAGTAGCCTGGATACTTTGCAGTTTAAGGTTTCTCCAGAACCTTTTCCATCACGGAGCAATGCTGCTTCCCCCCCTTGTCATGGGTCCCTCACCAGCCCTACATTTGTCTTAGAGAGCAGAAAAAGAGGGAAAGAGATTTTTTTCACTGGAAATGTGGAGACTGGAAACTCCTGTTTCTTTCCTTTCTGTTTCTCGCAAAGGATTCCTGTAACCAATGTTCAAGGCAGAGTATTATCACTTCACAGAAAAATTGAGAGTTTTGCAAGTATTTCCCAGGTGGTGTGGCTGTTGGTTATTTGTGTACCTAACCTGAAAGTAGAAACTCCTGGTTATGAATGGCTTATCCCTGAATCTGCTGGAAAAGAACATTTCAGGGGATTTCTTGCCAGTGAAGCTATAGGTTAAATGGTTTACAGGTGTGGGCCTTTCATGGTGGCAGCTCCTCTGCCTGGTGCACCCCAAGGAAGTTTTCTCTTGGTGCTGCCAGGAGGATGCAGGTGTTTGTTGGACAGTGAGATTTTGGGAGGAGATGAGAAGGCGCTGTACGTGGGGGGACACCAAAATCCCTTCCCAGCTGCCAGTAAATGCTTCTACTTTCCCTTCAGTCTTGCTGTGGTTTTTCCACTTGGCTTTTGGAGATCCACTTCACAATGCTCACAGACTTTATTTCAGGGGCATGGGCTGGGGAGGGGGAAATCAAATTTTTCCTTTCTCCTTCAACTTTCCTGCAAGTCACTAGACTTTCATATTTATTTCCCGAGTAGCCTATGTGCAATTATCCTGATTAGATCCCTCTTGCCACTTCTCTGCTATAGCACACATACCCTAAACCTTAAAAAGAAAATAAAAGCTGTTATTTCCTATTTTCATAAATGAAAAGATGTTTCAAGTATTGGGAGACACTGAAAGAAATTCTGCAGTTTGAAGATACTTCAACTTAACTACTAATTGCAGGGGACCAGTGGGCGTAATTTTGGCACTATATTAGCTTTGCCACTCCATGAATAATTTGCATACAAAATGCTTTATTTTGGCAATCTATTAAAGAGCTATACAGTATTTGTGGCTTATCGCATTCACGCAGGAAGCAGGATCCTTGGCCATCTCGTTAAATTCTGTTGATGCATAACAATTTAAAGCATGGCACAAGCTGGTATGACATTTAAAGATGCCTTCACTTAATTATATTACACAAATATTGGGTTGTTTATCCTTGGGAATAAAGTCTTTTTGAAGTCAAAGTTGGCATGCGTATAAAGGAGTAAATTTTAACTGATCCCTCAAGTGGGCCTCCTAGCTGCAAATTGGGGTTCTTGCATTTTTTAAATTATTTGTGATAAGAAGCATTACACTTTGAATACAGCCACTGGAGTTTGTTTGGTACTCCCTCCCTTCTTCTCCTCTAATGGAAAATACAGTCTTTAGCAGGAAATCGGCACATGAAACCAGAGGGGTAACTGTAGGCTGGGGTGAGAAATGGGACAAACAGTGGCGCTTGTAAGAGTCTGTGGATGCAAAAAGCAAAAAGTCCTCATTTTGGTCTTCAACAGGAGGAAAAATGTTGTAAAGGGGGTATATTGACTGTTTGCACAGAAGCAATGGGGAAATTAGGGTAAAAGAAAAATCAATGCTTTTTTATTATTTTTTTTTTTTAATCCCCAGAACGATAATCAGCATGAAGCAAACACTGGAGTTTAGGTTTCTCTGTAAATAATAAATTGAAAGGCTGCAAATCTAAAATTCATATTGTTCACTTTAGTTGGCTGCTCACATTTTCTTTACAAACATTTATATCACATGCAGAAGCTGCAGGGAAGAAGACAGAGAGCGGGCTGGGCAGAGGGGTCTCCAGTACAGTAAAAGGGAGAGATCCCAGATGAGGAAACTGAAACCATCCATTTGCCAGTGTTGGGAAGAAGGTGTGATCATTTTGCTCGGTCGATGATGTTAATAGCAGAGAATTAATCAAATTTTGGCTCACTGGACAACAAAAGAGAGGACTGCGGTACAGAGATAAAAACTCTGTACTGGAACAGGAGCCTTCCTCCGTTTCCTGCTCCACTTTGACCAGGAAAAAAAGGCAAAACCCCACAAATTACTGCACAACCCTATCTGTCTTTACTCATAAATGAGTGGGATGACCTCCAGGTTATGGACAGACCATCACTTAGAGGGTTGCTGCACATCAGTTTAATGGCTGCCTGGCCCTTTCTAGACTTATTCTAGAAGCAGAATGTGGTGGCTTGAAATGACTTTGTTTGTTGGGTTGGGTAATCAGAAACATTCTGTTCACCCAGTTCTTGTGTAATGTAGGAAAAATATATGGTATTTCACTCTCACCAAAACCAGCCATAGAGAAGGAAGCCACTAAACACAGCTCGGAGTGTTTGTCTGGGTAATTATAACTAATAATTTTTGCTGTTGGTTTAGTGAGATAGTCGCATTCATAGAAAAATTAACTTTATATCCCATTTCCTAGCATACTCATTCTGCTATTTGGAGGAGGTTCAAAAAATGATACATATATATAAATTTTAATTCTGTACTTTCTCTTAGCCATTGATCTGCTGGCTGCAGCTCTGAGCTGTGGTTCACCCAGGAACTTCTTTGTCCCTAAAGACAAAGTATTGAAAAGCTGAAAAGAAGGGCTGGTCCTAGCATGGTGGCCTCATCTCCTCCTTACCTGTCTTTTGCAAAATTGCATGGCTGTGATTAAATATCTGGAAAAACACACAGACCACTGGGAATTGGCATCACTGCACTAGAGCTGCCCCTTGTGCTCAAGGAGAAGTTTGGGTCCTCAGTCTATGTTTGGTTTTGATGTGTGTGTCCTTCCTATAATTAATTAACTAATGAGCTGATATGAAGTAATTTTATATATCATGGACTATTGATAAAATCAGTGTTAAGTATATTAGCAATTAGGAAACTAAGAGGATGGTAGGAATCCTTACGTGCAATTAACTACTCTGATTTAAATTACCGTCCTCCCATTACCCTCCGTTTCGATCTATAAACTGTCCCTTATTGAAGATGGATGTGTATGGATGCACTCCTGGAGAAGCTACACCACGTCTTGGACTCTGTGCCAGTGCAGCAGGATGGATCTGTGCTCTGGCACTGCATCCCATGCCCCAACCAGCCAGGCAGACAGACTGAGGCGCCGGAATATCCTCAAACACACAGGACTCCTCAGCCTAAATCCCACTGGGTTTTGGTAAGGTTTAAGAGACCTAGCTTTGCATTTCCAATGACTGAAGCACAGGTGAGCCACTCCCCCAGAAGAGTTCTTATGGATCAAAGAGGGAAAGTCTGCTTAAAGCAGTGCCTTGTAGCTGTGCAGTCAGGTCTCCTCCTGCAACTGCTTCTCACACGAATTAAACAGCACTGAGACCTAGCCTGGTAAACAGTGTATTCTTTACTGTTTTATCAAGTGCTGACCTAATATTTTTCTTATGCTTTCTATTTGTCGTGAGATTTGGTTGAATCAGTTCTTGCTTCATAATAAACATCTCCCAGAGTTAATGGACCAGCAGAGAGGCTGCTGAGCTCCAAGCTGCACCAGCAACGCCAGCGAGTCCCAGGGAATTATTTGCAGGTGCAGGTACTTGGCAATGCCAGGGTTTGCCAAATGCAAGCAGTAATGACTGGCATAAAAATTTTGGCCGGTGTGTTAGATGAGCTGGGCATGCTGCAAAGCCATGGCTCGCAGCTCTCCTGCCCCCAGCTCAGCAGCAGTTCCACCAGAGATCTGTCTGCCATCAGGAGAAGAGCCTCGTAGCCGTAGTTCTAACGCAAGCTGTGGCACAGTGTGATGGTCTGCTGCACAGCCTAAGGATATAACGGGGGAAAGTAAGGAAAACCTGTACCATCAGCTCACAAACCCATTAATAACTCTGGGATTTTTGCATTTTCTTTCTTTTTTTTCCTTATATTTTTTAATGCTGTCATCATTTGTCACTGCTGTGTGAGCCGACAGTCCCAGGCAAACAGTCCCTCGCAGCCATCCCTACCCCAAAGGCAGGTGCCCGGCCTTCCAGGTTTTCAGTGGCTGTTGTATCAGGCACATCCCAGCCTTGGTCCTCATGGAATCCACCAATTGCCTTTTCTCCAGGCCTTTTCACATGTGTAACTGTGGGTGTGAGCAGAGCCATGAGCTCCAGAGTGGGCTGTGAGAGTGGCTGGGACCAGAGCTGAAGGGAGCAGGGAGAACAGGCAAGAGGTGCTGGTGGAGGGGCCAGGCAGGGAGCCACACACGGGGTGAGTGCCAGCCCACGTGGCTGGGCTGATCTTGTGTTCTTCAGGGGCTTTTTAATTTCAGTGGATGGTGCCTGATTTGCAGACAGAATTTGGGCTTTTGGGCTAATTTTATTTAATCTTGCAAGATCTCTTGAGAGATTTTTAATGGGAACTCTGTATTAGCTGTCCCTACAGCTGCACATCCAAAGATTGTTTAAACTTGAATATTTTCTCAGCCAGTCACTGAAAATCACAACCTATCACTTCTACCCTCTTTGCCAAGCCCTTGATTCTTCCTTCATCCCTGTGCTGTTGTAGCCCCAGTGCTTCTCTCTGAGGCTGTCTCTTCAGTTTCTGAGAATGGGACTTTCTAAAACAAGCCATACTCGTGGCATTCTTCTTTTCCTCGCTTGTGGGAACCATCTCACCATCTGTCAGTAGTAGCAATAGTGGTGTGCCCAGAGGCTTCAACCAAGCTTTAAACATATAAAATGCAGACTACAGCTGAAGTCCTGGTAGCAATTGGAAGATTCCAACCAAGCAGAAATGAAAGACAAGAGAGGTTGAATGACTTCAGTAAAGACACACGGAAAGTAACTGTCCCAGAAATAACAAGTCCCCTGAGACCTTGGTTAATGTTCTGCTCTTCGATCTGTCTGTCCTTTGGTGACTATTCCTGCCTGGGGCTGCAGAGGGAGGGATGTGCTGCATGAGTTGGGCTGCACATGTATTTCTCACATGAGAAGGATGGCATTGAATCGCAGCCCAGAGTAAGTTGCACTTGAGCTTGTGTGGGAGGTGCCTGTGCCTTCAAAGGTACAGAGCTTTACATCTGAGAATCACCTTGGTGACAATGGATGACTATGAACACACTCTCAGTCTTATTCATCTAGTTTGCTTGCAGCTCCATCCGTTTTTTTGAGGGGTGTGTTCTTCCAGGGTCTGGTTGGAGTTTTACAGACAACATCTGCACGCTTTCGGGTGTGTGCATGAGCAATGTCCTATCCCTGACACTTGGCTGTTTCTCACATGTGACAGGAACCTGCTGTGCTCTTTTTGCTGGTTCTAGTGCCCCACACTCCACAATGAGCTGGGCTGTTTGGTGTTCATTGTTGTTCACAGGTACAGAGTAACACCTCTGAATAATACGGTCTGTGACACCTGTGCTGGCATTGCTTATAGAAAATGACAACATTTCGTTCAAGCGCTGAATTAAATCCTGAGTGGATGTGAACCAAGGTGGCTCTACTGATGTGCAGTTTTCACGCCCTGCCCAGCCATCCCCTTATCCACCACTGCAGAGTCATGCCATGATCTTCATGAGGCTGGTTGAAGCACTGCTTAGCCAGAAATCAGGAGGAGATAATTTCCTTTTCCCTAACGTGAGGGGCATCAGCCATAGGACCTGAGCTCCTGTTTGATTAGCTCTTAGTGTCACCCTGACCTACTCATCTGATGTACAGTTTAATATGTGGAATGTTATATTTGAACAATTATTATTTAAATACCTTATTATGTTGTATTTTTCATCAAGTCTAAGCAGTAAATTAAAAGAGATTTACTGCAACATACATTAATTTTCTGATGTTTTCATCATGTATGTAATGCAAAGTACCATTACTGGTTACTTCAGCATCATCATTAACAATGAGAACTAAAATTTACATATATAAAACGTTATTATGCGATACCTTAATTTCCTTCCTGTATCTTAGTTATGTCCTCCATTATCACAAACTGTCACTCCTTCCTAGCAGCACCCACCAGCGAAGTGGTGTTCCCACACAGTTTGGGACCTGGTTCAGCACCACCTCGGAGGGATGCAAATGATGTAACATTTGTGCCTGTAAGGCTGTAAAGAGCATGGAGGTGCAGCTGCTGTTCTAACAAATGAGACTGCTGTTGACATGGCTTTCCACAAATTCCTATGATTTGCAAAAGATGATGTTAAGCAGCCAATTATGTTATATTACTGCTGACTAGGAAACAAGGATCTAATCTGAGTCTCGTTGAGGCTAATGAACATTTTTACACCGACTTCAAAAGGTGCTGTTGGATCAAGCAGCAAATCATTTTCCTCCAGGGCATTTAAATTTTGCTCGTGTCCCACAAAACCAGAATCCCTTGGGTCTAATGAGCAGCGTGTAACTCTTGCCCTGTTGCAAGTGAAACGTAGGGGCTGACATGGATGAAACAAGGTGGATCTTTCCTTCTGCCAGCTATTTGACAGTTGCAACAAATTGTCTTCTGCCGTGAGGTCCTACTGGCGACTCGGTCGTTGGTACCGAGGGCAGGGTCAGCAGCATAAACTTTTCAGAGCTTCAAAAAAAGCCCCAACCACAAGGTGTTTCTATAAAGCACATATTTCTGGCCTACTTGAATCCAGCTGTGTGACTTTCAGGTCAGGAAGAGGAATTACAATACAATCTTAGCTAACTTTTGATTCTCCACAAAAGGTCTTAACAAAATTGGATGATTTTTATATGAATATGTTAGCAGGGTGTAGAATAACTCTTTGCTTGCCTTCTTGTCACTGAACTGGTAGGTAGCCTTTCTAGTGTGAATAGAGGCCTTTTTTTTTTGTAATGAAAGACATATGAAAATATAATAAGTGAATGGAAAGAGAAGCACAGTAAGTTCTGCATCTTTTCATTGATCTGTTATTTTTAGTAAATCACATGTAATCATAATACAAAATCCTTGAAATATGATGTGACAAAAATAATCAGAAATCAAGCTCAACCTGAAAATTAAAGACATCAGCTCACAGAGTTCATGAAAGCAAGGATATATTTTAGATAGTCTAGTTAGCATATTGCAATCTATTTAGCAATGTAGTTAGCATACCACTGCATCTGGTGCGGTGCTCTGTTCCTTATTAATTTTCAATACATTTATTCACCTGCTTTATACTTCAGATTTACCAGGTGCTGCCAGATGTGCTATGGCATTTCCTCGGATTGAATCCAGGGTTTGCCACCTACTTGCCTGATGCTGCAACTCTTGCAACACCTGCACTTGCCCCAGTCAGAGGAGATGGGTGTTAGGAGGGCAGTTCAACATCCAGCGTGAAAACGTAAGGTGAAAATTAATTATAGCATATACTATATGTGATAGAAATGAGTTACTGCCCAATTATGTCTCCTGTTTCCATTCAGATGAATTAATGCTTGTTGTGAGCCCTTGGGAATTCAGACACACTTTAAACTTGTAATGAGTGCTATCATTATTGCTTTTGACAGTCATTGAAGTATAATTATCTGATCATCTATTTAAAAAAAATCAAAACTTGTTATATATGAGTTTTAAACTGGCAAATTACAGAACAGTCACCTTAGCAGCTCAACTACTCAGCTATTTTCTGTAGTGGCACTGCCATCTCCTGGAAAAACTGAAATTGTGCTTCCAAATTTTTCACCTTGAAAGAAACTTTTCAAGAGCAAGAGAGAGGTTAAGTACAAAAGCCAACAAGCTCTTAAATTTGGGGCTTCAGGTGTGGCTGAGACACCTGGTTTTGGTGTAGAAATGGCTGCTCAGCTCTTTGTTATCAGAGGATTTTGCTGAGGAACAAGAATGGATGTGGTGTGTGAGTGTTGTGGGCTACTCCTGTCAAAAGGAGATGGTGGGAATGACAAGGTGCTCCAGTGGCTTGGTGTTTCTTTACAAAGCATAACCCTAAATACAAAATGAGTTGCCCACCAAGCAATTTTGCAGGATCACTTAATGCCCCCAGCAATCAGTCACCCAGGAACAGCTGCTTTCTGACCACAGGATTTTAGCAGCAAAGAGGTTTCTGTCTCAGCTTTGACCTGAAAGGAGAAGGCATTGTAAATTTTTGTCTGCTTTCTTGGCCTCTCCTGAGACACTCTGTGATAATTAGTGTTGACCATCCTACCAGCTCACTAAGCAGTGGTTCTGGCTGTGCTGAAGGATTTCCCCCACCTCCAAACATGTTTCCCATGTTTCTAGGTGCTGGGTTAGTTTTCTTATTCAAATTTTACATCTGTCCATGCCTTGTTTTCATGATATTTTCAACCAAAACCAAGTATGTCTTTTTACTCAAATTCCGCTTCCAACTACTGTCCATCTTCTGGGTAGAAGCTATGTGTGAACTATTCATGTTTTATTACCCACACTGAGCTGTAATGGTGGCCCATTACTCCCACAGCTGCCTCAGCTGGGCCCATTCCCATCTCCACAGTGCTGGAATACAGGTACATGGGCTGTTTGGTCAGCCAGCCACACAGGGCAGCTCCAGCTGCCCAATTCCTGCTCCCACCGTGCTCTGGATGCTGCAGGGATGCTGACCTCAGAGACATCCCAAAATTGCACAGCCTTTCATTAATCCTTTGGATTCAGATTTTTTTTTCTGCCTGTGATGCATGTAAGATATCAAAGCTGCTGCAGAGGAAGTTGCTAGCACTCAGTTGCCCGACCTGCTCATTTCTCATTATGCTGTGTTGAATTGCTCTCTGAAATAATCCTGTGGATAACAGGATTTTGGAACGTGGTAACCACTTTTTTGACTATGGTCAAACCAAAAGTCATGTCTGGCCTTCCTTTTATTAGAAACACCTGATCTCCTCTACAGGATTTTTACATCACACTTCATCATAGACCTTTCTCTTAGACAAGAGCAGTTTTCTTTTAGGCAAGAAAACTTTTCCTGTGGTTTTACAGGATATGTGCATGCCAAGTTGGTTACTTGGCAGTCCCTTCCTGCAACTGCACCACTGACAGATGAGGAGCATTTGCATGTCTGCATAGAGAAGAGAGGCAACAAACTCTTTTCCATCCCTGAATACATCCATTCCCTTCAGCCCGAAATACTTTTCTCTCATGCTTAGAGCAATGTTTGATATTAGTTTCACAATAAGCCTATCTGGAGACCACATCAGCAGTGCAGAGATTTTACCCAAGACAGATTGTGAAACCACCCTGCTTCTGGTTTTCTAAGTATTCAGATGGGCATCTGCCAAGATTCCTCAGTCACAAGCTACTGCACGTGTAGCTTCAACTGGCCTCGTAAACAGGGCCAGGAATCCCTATGGCACTCCAAAAATTTATTTCTGAAGAGCTCAGACTTTTCTAGTGAGTCGTTGTGCTCTCAGCTCTCTTGTATTGAGTAGCCAATAATGGCCTCGAAGCAGAAACACCAACCAGAAGGTTCTCCAGGTCTGGAAAAATGGCAGTCCATGCTGCTGGCCACCACAGCGCTCCCTTTCCTCACCTCCCACAGCATTTCTGCAGTACTGCCAGGCCTAAAAATGCACTTTCAGTAACAGCAGCAGAACCTCCCCACACTGCCATGTCCGTTTGTCTCAGGTACAGGAAACCTGCCAATGCACTGGGGTTCTGCCACTAAAGGTGCACTGAAAGGTTCAATACTGCCCCCAGGTTTAATTTCAGCCTGGAATCTTCAGGCTTAGTGATGGCTGGCTACCAGATAATATCCTGATTTCTTCATCCAATAGCTCAGCTTGCACAAAGATATCACTTTGATAAAACAAACTGATGGGAAATGGCAGGCTTTTCAATATTCTCAGCACCTACATTTTTTCATATGGCAAATGTTTTTCATAAGCTGAAAGCTAAAGTTTGAGACCACTTGCAGTTCTTACATAAAACTTTCTTGGTACTTCTGATACTGTTTTGAACTTATGCACTCATTTTATGATCGACTTTTCCTGGTACCTGTTTTTAATTGAAATGCTTCTTTCAATCAGTGCTAATTTCATGCCAAAATTAATGGGTTTTCTGCAGTACATAAGTGACTCTCTTAGCAAAGAGGCTTCTATCATGTGTTCTACATACAGGTTGTTGCTGAAACATAGTGCTTCAATCATAGCACAACCTCCATGCTCTTTTCCTTCAGTCACTGCTACCTCACATGCTCAACAGGAGTAGATGCACATTTATTCACCCTGACTCAAAAAGTAGCTCAGTATTACCACCTGCTCTCTTTGTTCATTAGCTGATTGCCTGCCTGAGGGGGCTGCAAGAGGGCTGAGCTCAGCAGGAGCTCTCTGGATGCAAAGAACAGCTTCCCGTGGAAAATGTCTGGGCACAAGGAATGGCTTCCTATGGAAAACATGATGCTGTTTCTTCTGGTCTGTCAGCCACAAGTGACTTCCCAGGCACAGCAGCTGGGCCCGTGGGGGAGGCCCAGAGAGCATTTACAGAGACACGGGCACAGATTTTCTATCAGGACTGCCACAGCCATCCTGCAAGGGGGTCTCGCTTTGGCACACACCAGGCTGCAGGGACAAAACCTAACAGACTCTTCTGGCAATCAGATCATCCCCCAGCTGACACTGAGATCATCAAATACAGGTATATCAAAACCAGTGGGGTCTCTTTGCACTAGGTGATGATTTGGCCCATTCTATGTAATCTATCTTTTTTTCTGATCTTTCTTTGGAAACTACTTTGTAGATGTAGATGATTATCCTTCTTAGAAAACAATGATTTATTCCTCTATGAAATATATGTCTGTCTTTAGTCACATGAGAACACACCGTTGGCAAGTAGAGCCCACAAAACAGCTGATTGATTTCCCTTGAAGGCCTTTCTCTCTTGCCTGGCTTCCAGTAAAGCAAAGGCCCTGAAAGGTGCAGCAGCTTTATAGCAGGCATAAATGTTTATGTCACAGGTATCTGAAAGCAGCGACGTGAATCCACTTCTCCACTCTTTCCTGTGCAACTCTGAACTTGTTCTCCTTGGCTTCCCACAGTAAAAGATGCTCCCTTGAGGCAGTGTGGACTCACAATAATTTTTCCCTTTGAACAGCGGCAGCCCTGCCGGTCTCTCTGCATGGAAAGTGCCTTTACGAGGGCACACTGGGAATGTTGATCTCAATTATAAACCCAGGAGATAATCCAAACTGTCTGGAGCTCTGTTGATGTCAGTGAGAATTTACACACACCCCAAGCATGCTGGGGTCCATCCAGGTGCACCTCCCAAAGACAGGGGAGCTCATTGTACGTGACTGTGCCCACAGCCTCGAACAGAGCCGGGTTTTGGGAGGTTGGCACCTTCCCCTGTGCAACATCTTCTCTAAGGCACGCCTTGCATCATAATCAGCACAATAAACACTCCCTAAATTACCTGTACCTGAGTCACAATGAAATCAATTCGGCATGAAGAACTTTTATTTCTAAGTGAAGTGGAAGTTTAGCCTGGTAATGGGTAAAATTGTGGTTTAACTGGCCCTAAAGGTGGCTGGCATGTAGTAAAGAGGCCATGTTCTCTGGTTCCTACTGTACTAAATGCATCCACTAGCTGAAAGAAAACAGTGATTATCAGAAAGTCAATTGTCATTCTGCCTCTTTAGAATAATTCCCATTAAAGATAAAGCCAATTTTAATTAGATTAAGTATCCAATTACTGTAATTACATTTTTAAAAAATTCACATCATGAGGATGACCCTTTTAAAAAGGGTTACAAGAATAATTAGTGTATTCATATTAACCAAAATGTATTGGATAATATTTATACCCAGAAGGCAAAGTACATTACACATATTTCACCTTTGGGGAAAGCTTGCAAATGTTTTGGCAGTGGTATGAATATTTATGGGGAAGAGCGTGCTTTAGCAAGATTATATGAGAAAGCATTTATATGCTCACAAATTTTTACCCAAGGGTAAAGTATACATAAAATGTAGTGCAGAGATTACGGATATGCAAAGTACAATTTAAGCATGGAATTTATATCAGTTTGTTTAATTAATTGGAGCAGAATACTACTCCCCTTATTTATTTCTCTTTTTTTGTTGGTGACAGAATGGCCGCAGAATTCATCTGGGCTTTCTTTCTGCTGATCAATAACACCAGAAAGGTGCCAGGAAAGGGTGTTCCCTTGTCCATGGGTTAAACCGTGCCCTTTAATGTGTTCCTGATCACACTGTGCAAGCAGCCCCATCTGCTGCCGGATGCTACCTGAACAACTCACCGCGGAGCTGGAAAACACGCGGGCAGCCCCCAGTCAACACTGCTCATTTAGGAGCAAATCCTCCCGCTCTCAGTGAGGGGAAGACTTGAAGAGATGCCAAATAGGTTTGCTCACACACAGAAGACAAGAAACCACATGCTTGTTGCACGCTGCCCCAGAAGGCACGGAGGATGTGACCCATTTTTGCTGCTGAGGTGCAGCACCAGCTCAGCACGAGGGCGGCAGCTGTGCCAGCTCTTGAGCTGTGCACGAAGCTCCTGCTGCGGACCAGAGAGCTCAACACACCACTGAGACCTTCCCTGAGAGCTCTGCCTGGACAGCCTAGCCAGCGATTTTTGCCCGCTCTGCAGCTAATCAACAGCTTTGGGACTTGCCAAGGAATTACATTCTTCCTCAGAAAACAAGCTCTCAGGCTCTAACTGGTGCTAGCGTTCACCTACTACTGCAAGCACTTGGCCCTTCACTACTAAGATACTCTGCAGTGAGAACGCTCGCAGCATGCATGTAAGCACCTCCCTAATTTAGGTGAGAGGAGCTGTGATAGCACAGCTTTTGACAAGACCGAGACAAATGAGGAAGCTCTGGTGTCATTTGTTAGTTTGATTAAGTTAAGAAATTTCTTCCTGATTTACATTTATATCAGAGATTGTTCATTTTTATAGCAATTTATATGTGGCCAGTCAAGAATGAGCAGACAAAAAAAAGAGAAAAAGACAGGCTTTAAATGATTCATTCAAGTCCTTTCACATTAATTTTCTCTTCACTGAATTATCAGCAATCATTCTTGAGCATTCATGCCTTTCCTGTTTTTCAGAACAGCTGAATATTGCTTTACATAATCCAGAGTCTGGTATTCCTTAGGCTATAAACTGTGGCTGGTGTAGATCCTTACTTACACATGTGGAAAAGGTTCTGCCTTCTGAAGATGACCCTTCCTGTATAAAAGGTAAAATTTAAAATAAGTTGCGAGTACTTTGTGCAAAGGGATGGCTGCTCCA
This sequence comes from Ifrita kowaldi, assembly GCA_013398055.1. Classification (NCBI taxonomy): domain Eukaryota; kingdom Metazoa; phylum Chordata; class Aves; order Passeriformes; family Cinclosomatidae; genus Ifrita; species Ifrita kowaldi. The sequence continues at coordinate 636,586 of VZRS01005498.1, forward strand.
ATGCTGATATTGCCAGCGTGGAGAGCAGCATGAATGTTTACAGTTTCCTCAACTCCCACTGTCATTGGCTGGGTTTTGAGCTTTCTTGCAAAATAAAATAGCCCAAGAACATCCTTAAAACCATTAAAACAAGGAAAAAACCCACCTCTGATTCATACTGACTAAATTGCCTTTAAAGATTTGTCCCACAAAAAGGAGAAACTGGGAAAGTCAGTAAGCATGCGATGTGATAGCAGAGAGACAGGCAGGTGGGAAAACATGAGGATTAAATAAATAGGAATAAAATTAAATTAGTTTCTAATGTTCCTGTCCAGAAGTTCAAAATAAATAATTTGTTGGAGATTTCTATTGATACCTGCTGAATATCTATTACACTGGCTGGAGGGTATTTGGCTACATAAATGTTGTTTCTGAATATTATAAATTGCCACAGAACAACAACGTATTTTTCATGACAGAATGAAGGAATTATTTGTTGTTAGTGAACTGATAGCACATTTCTGATCAAGGCAATGCTCCTTTTGATGCCCCTACCTGTTAACTCGGCCTCTGGAGGCATCAAGAGCTGCTGACAAGTTTAGGAAAGAGGCACAGACACCAAAACAACAGCTCTCACAATTCTCATTTCCAGCAACAGTGCAGGGACTCCCAGAAATCGACTGTGATTTTACAGCAATTTATATGTGGCCAGTCAAGAATGAGCAGACAAAAAAAAGAGAAAAAGACAGGCTTTAAAGAGAGACCTGGTGAATGAGTGATGGGTGAAGGAGCTGTGGCAGGAGACAGTCCAGCCAGGTTGGTTTGTAAGGGTTGGTGGGGCCTGACCAAGGACTGCTGTGTCCCCAGGGTCGAGGTGCTCACTGAGAAGGATTTCTGGAATTGTCTATCCAGTACCAGCTGTTCAGACAGTGGATATCTCTTTTGAAGTAATTTAAGAGCCTGTGGTATTCTGCTGCCGTAGTGGTCTGCAGCGTTAGTCAAAGCAATTCTGCTCTCAGCTCAAGTCTAATTAAGGGTAGCTCTTGCGTAAAGTGAGTTAAATTCAGTAGTCACAGCCCAGACCCCATGGAAAATAGTCTAATTCAACTACAGTAATACAGTGTAATATAAATATAATGGAAATACAAACCCATATAATTTAATTTGACATGACTGGCAGTTTTTTGCTTAAGTCGGTGAAAATGAGCAAGTACAAACACTGAACTTCCCTCTTCGATCTGTTATTGTGAGTGTAGAGGGAGCTGGTTTCAGGATGACTTTGCACAGCAGCACCCTAAACAAATGCACTGACAAGATGCATATTTCACACCCTCTTTCGAAAACACATGCACATTTTTAATTTTTAATGTTTTAGATAGTTGGAGTAAATTGAATTCATTTTAAATATGGTCTGGACTATTCCACATCTGTCCCGTGTGCTCAAAGGAATGGGAGTTGGGCCAGGGAGAGTGGGAACCACACTACTATGGATGCTCCAAGCTTTGGGCACCCCGTGCCCACCTGCTCCATCCTGCCATCACTGCCTCCAGCAGACATCAGCTGAGACCCTGCACAGCAGTGAAAAACAGGGCACAGTGTAGATTTTTTTTTTCTTTTCCTCCAGAAATTTCGAAGTGCTACAAGCAAGGAGGGACCAGAGCCTGGGAAACAGTTATGGGGGGTAAGGAAGAATCACAGAATGACCTCGATTGGAAGGGATCTTGAAGACCACGCTTTTACAACTGCCCTGCCCTGAGTAGTGAAAGGAAAGCCGACGTCTTTACAAATAATTTGATGGGTGGTGTTAACGCCTTTATTTGCCACACCTGGTGCAGGGACCAGACGTGGAAGAGTCAGGAGGGGACATTTCAAATGTTCCAGGTTGTTACAAAGGGTTAAGTTAGTAACAACTAAGGTTTGTAAAGACAAATTGAGAAGTAAGAAGAGGCGGGATTGAGAGGAAAGCCGATGTCTTTACAAAAAACTTGATGGGTGAAGGTGTGGTGTTAACGTCTTTGAAATGGGGTTTAATGTCTCTACTGACTCTGGGCAGCAGGTTTGTTGCAGAGCCCAGACAGCTTGGCTCCTGAAATAGACACGGGTCTGCACAAAGCCTAAACCTCTGAGCTTTGGGGCAAAACAGTAGGTTCAAGGGCGGATATGGGGTAGGCGGTTCGGGAAGGCTGCACCTTCCCTGTACCTCAGCCAGTGGGGCAAGGAAGAGGGCACCATGCACCCGGGAGTTTGGGATAAAAGGAGGCTGTGCCCTCTGAAAGCTGGAGAGAGAAAACCCCGCGGGCGTGCGCCCAGTGGTGGAGTCTCCCTTTATTCGAATAAGGTTGAAGGACTCCTCTGTCTCCTTTTTGGACATAAACCTCTGGCGTTTGTGGATTTTCCTGACAACTGGGGGCTCGGCCCGGGATCCTTCTGGGATCGCCTGGGTCCGGCAGGCGGCAGGAGGAGCTGCAGGCGCGCCTCACCCATTTGAGGTGAGCAGCTCCCTTCGGCGCTGGCCGGCACCGGGCGATTGATTGGCACCCGACACTGCCCAGGAGACAGACGAGAGGCGGACCGAGGGGTCCGTGGGGAGTCCATAGGAAGGGACAGGGATGGCCAGAGGGGGTAGTAAGGCAAAGTCGAGAGGGGTCTCGGCAAATCTCACCGGTGAGTACAACTTCGGGGAGTAAAACATGGCAGGAGGCCCAGGGTGCGCAGCAAAGGAAAGTCGAACAAGGGGCTCGACTATAGGCATGACGATCCCAAAATACCTCCGAAGGGTCCTTTGGGAGGACCAAGCCATCTCAATATTCTCCCAGAGGTAGTTAAGGACGGGAACACCCAGAAGGGGCAATAAGAGGCGCCGAGAAAGAGACTCGGCAGCCCACGGCAAAAGCGGGCAGTATGGTGTTGGTTTGGGAAAGCACTGGTTGAAGGGGAGTGTGGAGGAATATGGTTAAGGCAAATAGCAACGGGAGGCTATGTGATACGGAATCTTCGAAATCTGCAGTCTAATACAGGGAGCGGCTTTGGTCTTTTGCATTCCCGGCTTCCAGGAGAGGCAAATACAGGGAGGTATTGTTCCTACACCTCCCCGGGCCATTATGGGGGCCAGGGTGGAGGGTTTGGGTTTGCGCAATTACTACTCAGGACATTAAGGGGGTTCCTCTACGTGAGGAGTGCCGAGGCCGGGTGTGGAAATGCAGGAGCGGCGGCACGGGCTGGGGACCCGTGGGGGAGATGCGGGACCGAGC
>VZRS01005499.1:0-87596 GCA_013398055.1 Ifrita kowaldi
CTCCCCAAAACCCCAACAGGGTCAGTGAGGCAACGGAGGAGCCCTGCAGCTGCAGGTGCTGAACATGGAGCAGCAAAGATGCCAGAATCACAGAATTAGCTGAGTTGGAAGGGACCCACAAGGATCATGTAGTCCAACTCCTGCTAGTGGACACTGCAGCAGTGACTGAATCCCAGGGTGGCTTGAGGTACATGGGGCACCTGCATCCTATGTCCTGTCCCATTGATGAAGCTGGTGGTCCCAGTGCACTGAACAGCGCTGTGCTCTGTGGGATCTGCTCCTGCTGGATGCTGCTGAACCAAAATAACTCCCTGTTTTTCCCAGCCAGTGCTGAGCTGGGAGGTATTTGGGAAGGCGGCAGCGACACTGTGACAGATGGCCAAGAAAGCAAATGCTGTTTTTTATGTCACCTCCATGCTTCCTCCTCTGCTGTCTCCTGCACTGGAGGCGGTGTTTGGAGATGGGATGTGCTGCCAGCACATGCCAGAGCTGAGGAGACAGCAGAAGGTGGAGCAAGGTGTTGGCCACCTCACACATATTTCTCCCTCAGCTTTCTGATGCTTTGTGACCTTCATCAAAGCCTTCACCTACAGAAATTCATGCCAAAGAAGGGGCTTGGAAGTGGGCTGATGCTTGAGTGGAGTGTTTGCTCTTGCAGAGCTCCCTGGTTGTGAGCCCTGCTCAGAACCTCCTGCAGTGGCACTGGCCGAAGTTGTTTTTTCTGCCCCAAAGAGCTAGATAAGCCAGGAAAACTTGGCCAGGGGATCCTCCTGCCAGCTGGTGACCAGTCCTGGGTCTTCTCCTATGGGCTCAATGCCAGCTGCATGTAGAGGACCCTGAGCAAGCCAGAGCTTTGATAAAAGTCTGTTTCTGAAACAAGGCTGGGTTGGACAGGGCCTAGAGCAACCTGGTCTAGTGGAAGGTGACCCTACCCATGGCAGGGCCTGGAACTGGATGGTCTTTCAGGTCCCTTCCCACCCAAATCATCCTATGATTCCTTGAAACTCTTTGATGTGCTGCAGCCTCTCCTCCCCCTTTGCACATGTCACTCAGGATCTTTGGGCAAGAGACCTCTCTCCTCCCCTCCTGGGGCACAACCATCATGGCAGTGTTATGGGGGGCTGCACTAGTGGGAGATGGAGCCCGGGGTCCCTGACATCCAGTGAGAATTCAGCAGGAAGAGCACACTCAGCAAGAGAAGGGGAGCACAGGGAAGCTGGTAACTGTGAACTGCTGTCCCTTGGGTTGTACCTTGGAGGAAGCAGGAATAGCCCTGCACAGGGACACAGGCATGAACCCACCAGCCTGTGTGGGTGGCTGCTGCCCCACCNCTCAGAACCTCCTGCAGTGGCACTGGCCGAAGTTGTTTTTTCTGCCCCAAAGAGCTAGATAAGCCAGGAAAACTTGGCCAGGGGATCCTCCTGCCAGCTGGTGACCAGTCCTGGGTCTTCTCCTATGGGCTCAATGCCAGCTGCATGTAGAGGACCCTGAGCAAGCCAGAGCTTTGATAAAAGTCTGTTTCTGAAACAAGGCTGGGTTGGACAGGGCCTAGAGCAACCTGGTCTAGTGGAAGGTGACCCTACCCATGGCAGGGCCTGGAACTGGATGGTCTTTCAGGTCCCTTCCCACCCAAATCATCCTATGATTCCTTGAAACTCTTTGATGTGCTGCAGCCTCTCCTCCCCCTTTGCACATGTCACTCAGGATCTTTGGGCAAGAGACCTCTCTCCTCCCCTCCTGGGGCACAAACATCATGGCAGTGTTATGGGGGGCTGCACTAGTGGGAGATGGAGCCCGGGGTCCCTGACATCCAGTGAGAATTCAGCAGGAAGAGCACACTCAGCAAGAGAAGGGGAGCACAGGGAAGCTGGTAACTGTGAACTGCTGTCCCTTGGGTTGTACCTTGGAGGAAGCAGGAATAGCCCTGCACAGGGACACAGGCATGAACCCACCAGCCTGTGTGGGTGGCTGCTGCCCCACCCTTGGGCTCTGTTGCCTGGCAGGAGGAGACGCTTCTGCCACCATCTCAGCTGCCAGGATCCAGCTCCTTTCTCAGCCTGCCTGGTGCAGAAGGAGTGACTGACATTGCTGTTGGCACGGCCTCTATCTGCCTCCTGTTCTGCCATGTTGCACTTGGCAATTCTCCCCCTTCTCCCTCTGTTTTTCCACTAGGAGAGCTCACAGTCCTCTGCCTTGGCAGCGGGTAGACAGACAAGAAGGGCTGGACAGATACATGGTCTCGGAGGCTCTCCTGTCTCTCCCTGCCTGTGATGGACAGAGCCTCCCTGAGTTCAGGGATCCCTGAATTCAAGGTCATGGCATTGAGCAGAGGGGATCACTGGTGTTTGAGGCACTTTTCCTAAGATAAGAGAAACCAGATTCTGAGAGGTTGGTGAAAAATCAGCGTCACAGGAGGTGACATGGTCCCATATGAACTGGTCTCATTTCCATTGTGCGCTGGGAGCCCTCGTAGGCTTATGGAGCTCCAAAGGGTTCAGCACAGCAGCTTCCAGGTTCCCAGCCCTGAGGAGCAGGAGACCACAAGTGAAGGGTGAGCAGCTCTGCTTTGGACTGGTGTGCTGGGCTCTGCTCACTGCCCCCTCAAAGCCCTCCAGGAGTAACTCAAGCCCCATTTAGAGATAGTTCAGGAGAGTAAAGCAATAGAGACAGTGGTGGGGAGATAGGGAGGTGACACAGGATGTGAAAAACAAGGTTCACTCTCCTATTAGTATTGAAAAATTTTAATAAAGGACAATAAGGGACAAAGACAATAAAGCAAAAGTCACAGCGCTGGGTGCTTTTGGTGCTCAGCCAAGAGCACACGCTATCTTGGAGACACCCTTTACATACACCCGGAGTATTACATATTCATAAACAATTATACATATTCAGAAACAATTATACATATTCAAAACCGTTTCCAGTAACCATTCAGGATGGAATCTTGCCCCGGTGGTTCCCGGAATCAGCAGATCGTTGCCCTTTGGCGATGCATATTCAAACCCTTTCAAAATGGAGTGCCGTACTCCCGTATTCCCCTCTCGCCCACAGCAGATCGTTGTGGCGACGCATATTATCTTATCTGTTGGTATGCCGATAGCAAGGGTCCAGGCAAATAGTTCATAGCTATTTCTAAGCTTTTGGTTGAATGAAAAAAAGTATTGAGAAAACCACATCTTCACAACAAAGCTACCTTATATAGCATATTTTACATATAGCATCTATTTGTGACAAAGCCACTGTTTACAAAAGCTACTTTAACATCACTTATTTTAACATTTGCAGAAAGCCAATATTATAGCATCTATTTATCACACAGGACAAAAGTAATGACAGGAAAATTCTGTGGAGAAGCAGCACAAAGTAGGGAGAGGCAGAGAAGCGCTGGTCTGCACCCACACACCCAGGCCCAGCCTGGAGCAGGAGCATTGAAATGGAAATTACTTTCTATTTACAGTTCCAACATCCTCCCTGCTCCCCCCAGGAGCAAGACTGGGGCCTTCCCTGCCTGTCTTGAGTGACTCTGTGGAGGGAGCAGAAGGATGCTGGCACTGTGTGCCACAGACAGGTGTGTGGGGGGAACAGGGATGCTCTGAGGCTTTGGGGAGCACGCTCAGCTCCCTCATCCTCTCTGGACAGCATAGACCTGTAACAGCGAGCAGCCTGCTCATAGTTAAACACACAATATGCCCTTGCCACCTCCCTGGGTCACTCCACAGTCACCCAGGGGCTCAGGAACAAGGCAAGGTAGGACACATAGGGGTGGGCAGATCCACAGCTTCCTCCAAGTGGCAGAAGAGGCCAGGAGGTATTTCAGACCTCCCTAGAAGGGCCTCATCATTATTCTGCAGCATTATTCTGCTGTGCAGGGAGACATATGTGGGAGTGCATAAAAGCAATGCCAACCCATGTCCAGGCTTCTTTTACCCACAGAGGCAGCACTGGCAGCAGAAAAGAAACTCATTCCTGTGCTGTACCTTCCTGGCCCCGGGGAATAACTTAGTGCTTTAAGAGCCAGGCCCCAGCATCTGCAGCAGGTGCCAGGGAGCAGGAGCTGAGGCTGAGCTGTGCCAGGAGCCAAAAGCCTCCCTTGAGCTGCTCAGTGGCTGTGGGAGGCCTCCCACCCTTCAGTGGGCCCTGGAGCTCAGCCTCCTGGACACAGAGCATGGAGCAATATCAGGGATCACAGGGATGTGCCCCCGGGTGATGGGGCGTTTGAGAGCAGGGCTGTGAGGACACAGAGCTTGGGGACAGCTCCCAGGTCTTCATCTTTCTCCACACTGCCACACACAAAGGACAACAGCCCCAGTCCTGGAAGAGGTAAATACCACTTGGGCTTCACTCTTCAAGGATGTCATGGTTTAGCACAGTTTGGGTTTTTAGTTAAGGAGGGCTCCACCAGCCACGGAAATGATTCTTTTGCAAAGAGGGGCTTACAGCTTCCTCTAGACCCGACAGAACCAATCAACTGGCTAGTTTGAATATTGGCAACTTTGTTAAGCCACTTAAGAAGCTTGATACGTGTCTGTGATCCACATTTAAGAACGAGCAAAGCCCTGGAAAGCTCTCTTGCTTCCGGCTTTTGGACAGGTAACTTGGGGGCCCGCAGCGCGGCGCAGCGGGGCCGGGCAAGGCCCTGCTCGGCGTGGCCTGACCGGGTCGGCCGCGGTGCGCCTTGGCTGAGATCGCAGCCGCTCTGCTTTGCTGGACACCCGGCACAGCCCCTCAGTGCAGGCCGCGCTGGCCAGGAGACGGCTATCCCGGAGCCGTGCGGGGCTGGCCCTGTTCCACCCGCGGCTCCGTGCGGGCCAGCCCCCGCAGCCCTGCTCCGTGCAGGCGGCCCCGCGGCTTGGCTCGGCCAGGCCAGCCCTCACCTACTGCAGCCGAAATTCATCTGAGGCTGCTGCCCGGCAAAGATCATGTGACCAACAGCGAGAGGCGAATTCCAGCTGCAAAGCTCGGGTGAGATTACCTCTCGTAGTGCTGTAAGATTCCTCCAGAACAGATGAAACCTACAGACATCAATCCTCTCCCGAGGCAGAGGAGGAGGAAAAGTGAGGACACGTAAAGAAAACACCATGGGGACACCAAAGTCAGTGAAGAAGGAAAAGCGGAAGCCCAGAGAGAGGAGAAAGAGGAGATGCTTTGAACCTAGAAGCTGAAACTCTTTTTAAAGCTATGGTGATGGAATGTGATATATCAGAGTACCCGTTGTAATTTCAAGAAAGCATGGGGGGTAGAGCGTTCAAACTGCAATCATGAGCAAAAGTACCTGTGCTGAATTAAGCAAATGTTGAAGTAGCTGTGATTTGATGAGAAGCTTGAACAGAGAGAGATGAAAGTGATGAAGACCCTTGCTCCCAGGGAAAAAGAAGACCTCTGTTCCTAGAGATGAAGATGATCCCAGAGATAGATGAGAACCTTTGCTTCTGAACAACTCATCCTTAAAATGATACTCCATTAGCTAAAGACTGAACCCTTGAAAGCAGCTGTTGGGAAAGCTGTAAGTCGAGGAAAGAGACTTTCACATGCAAGCAGAGAACCATCCCAGGCAGCTGTCTTGCTGTGACGTTGAAGCCACGAGAGACTGTTTCTTGTGGAGATGTCTCCATAGCATGAGCAAGAGAGACTCCTCTCCCTAAGTGAACTGAAGAAAGACTAGTATAGAGGTGGTAAACTGACTGGAAAAATCCCAAGATTTGTCTCTTTACGTTGTCAGTGGGAGAAGAGAAGAGAGGTGGGGGAAAGAGAAGTGTTCTGAAGGTTTAGTCTGACTTTTTTTCTTTTAGTTCTGTTAATAAACTTCTTTATATTCTTTAAAGTTTTGTGCCTGCTTTGCTTTCTCCTAATTCTTATCTCACAGAAGCAAAATAAGTAAGTAATGGATTACAAAGGAGTAGAAAGGTGGAACTGAAAAGAGATGACAAATCAGCAGGTGTGACAGGGTCAGTATTTTTGCACCCTTTAGTATCCATGCTTCTTTGTGGAACCAAAGCCATCGACAGGCTCCATGTGGGGTGAGAAGCCCTCCCTAAGACCTCCTCACCAGCATTTTTGAGCTGCAGAACAATCCCTGATCTGCTTTTCCTGCTGAAGGAACTTGTACAAGCAGAGCTGGGCCATCCATCTCTGCCCTGTTACTCATGTGTTTCAAGAAGCAGCAGTGCCACAGGCAGTGCCAAGCCCCAAACACTTGAGTTGGACCCGGTGTGCATGTTCTCATCCCTGTGTGCTGCTCAGCCTTGTGGTGACGGAGAAGAGGCAAATTCCACACCTGTCTGCCCACCTCACACAGGGCAGGCTCTGTTGTATTTCAGGGCAAGATTTCCCTGAATAACTCTCCTNAGGAGGAAAAGTGAGGACACGTAAAGAAAACACCATGGGGACACCAAAGTCAGTGAAGAAGGAAAAGCGGAAGCCCAGAGAGAGGAGAAAGAGGAGATGCTTTGAACCTAGAAGCTGAAACTCTTTTTAAAGCTATGGTGATGGAATGTGATATATCAGAGTACCCGTTGTAATTTCAAGAAAGCATGGGGGGTAGAGCGTTCAAACTGCAATCATGAGCAAAAGTACCTGTGCTGAATTAAGCAAATGTTGAAGTAGCTGTGATTTGATGAGAAGCTTGAACAGAGAGAGATGAAAGTGATGAAGACCCTTGCTCCCAGGGAAAAAGAAGACCTCTGTTCCTAGAGATGAAGATGATCCCAGAGATAGATGAGAACCTTTGCTTCTGAACAACTCATCCTTAAAATGATACTCCATTAGCTAAAGACTGAACCCTTGAAAGCAGCTGTTGGGAAAGCTGTAAGTCGAGGAAAGAGACTTTCACATGCAAGCAGAGAACCATCCCAGGCAGCTGTCTTGCTGTGACGTTGAAGCCACGAGAGACTGTTTCTTGTGGAGATGTCTCCATAGCATGAGCAAGAGAGACTCCTCTCCCTAAGTGAACTGAAGAAAGACTAGTATAGAGGTGGTAAACTGACTGGAAAAATCCCAAGATTTGTCTCTTTACGTTGTCAGTGGGAGAAGAGAAGAGAGGTGGGGGAAAGAGAAGTGTTCTGAAGGTTTAGTCTGACTTTTTTTCTTTTAGTTCTGTTAATAAACTTCCTTATATTCTTTAAAGTTTTGTGCCTGCTTTGCTTTCTCCTAATTCTTATCTCACAGAAGCAAAATAAGTAAGTAATGGATTACAAAGGAGTAGAAAGGTGGAACTGAAAAGAGATGACGAATCAGCAGGTGTGACAGGGTCAGTATTTTTGCACCCTTTAGTATCCATGCTTCTTTGTGGAACCAAAGCCATCGACAGGCTCCATGTGGGGTGAGAAGCCCTCCCTAAGACCTCCTCACCAGCATTTTTGAGCTGCAGAACAATCCCTGATCTGCTTTTCCTGCTGAAGGAACTTGTACAAGCAGAGCTGGGCCATCCATCTCTGCCCTGTTACTCATGTGTTTCAAGAAGCAGCAGTGCCACAGGCAGTGCCAAGCCCCAAACACTTGAGTTGGACCCGGTGTGCATGTTCTCATCCCTGTGTGCTGCTCAGCCTTGTGGTGACGGAGAAGAGGCAAATTCCACACCTGTCTGCCCACCTCACACAGGGCAGGCTCTGTTGTATTTCAGGGCAAGATTTCCCTGAATAACTCTCCTCATCTGCCAAACTTGAATTAAAATTTGCTGCCAACAGTCATGAGTCCTCTCCCCCTCCTTACTTCCTCTCCTCTGTTTTTTTTGACAATTTTCTGTATTAAGATAAATGAGTGATAATATCAAATTGTGCATTAAACACTGGTCCTTGCAGTCTGTGAAACAAAGAGCATGAGGGAATACTGAGATTCCAGCTGTTGCTAGTTCATTCACATTTGGGTAGGTTAGCTTTTAAAGAATTTTCTCAGGACAATTCTTTCAGATTTCCTAAGGAGCCTATTACATGGAATTTTGTGAGAAAGCACTATCACAGAATCACACTGTCATAGAACGGTGTGGGTTGGAAGGGATCTTACGGATCATCCCATTTTACCCCCTGCCATGGTCAGGGGGTATCCCAAGTTGCTTCAAGCCCCGTCCAACCTAGCCTTGGACACTTCCAGGGATCCAGGGGCAGCCACAGCTGCTCTGGGCACCCTGTGCCATGGCCTCACCACTCTTATGGTAAAGAATTTCTTCCACACATCAGTCTAAACCTACTCTCTTTCACTAAAGGCCATTTCTCCTTGTCCTGTGTCTCCAGGCCTGTGTCCAAAGTCCCTCTCCAGCTCTCCTGGAGGCCCTGTGCTGTGGAAGGGGCTGTAAGGCCTCTCCAGAGCAGGCTGAATTACCCCAACTCTCTCTGCCTGCAAGCTGTGTGCCCCAGACCCAGAGAAGTCCTGGAGGGCTTGGCGTTGATGGCTTTTGTGTGCACGGGAGCAGGCTGGTTCTGGACTGGAAAAAGCTATGTGGGTGAGAGACCCCCAGCTCTACATGATGCTGTTAGGTTCCTGCAGTGGAATCACCAGTTTTGACCACCTTGAAGATGATCCCAGTCTGCTTTCCAGGGTAAAAGGTCCTACTTTTCTGTACCTATATCTGGCACTTCCTTCAGTGTTCTGGGTTGCCCAGGCAGAAAATTCCTGCAAAAAAAGGTCTGGTGTTTTATCTGACAGATTTTCCTGTTGCCTGGAAAGCTACAGGAGTCCTGGGTGCAGTGACACAAACCTATTTCTTCTGCAATAAAGGTGTTCTACAGTCTTGGAAAAGTGAAAGGAATGGCTCAATGGGTGGCTTCCACTGAGGAATCAGTGTGGGCTTCCATCCAGCAGCCATATGCTCACAAAGCCAACAATTCGCTCTTTCCCTTATGGAAGCAGCCACAGAGCAGATCAGGAGAGTGTGAAACTTGCCAGCAGCTGGGTTTGCTGAAGCTCAGACAACCCTTTGGCTCCCAGAGGCTCTGGGAGTAGCTGTGTGTGGATGAGTATCTGCAGAGCACAGGAGTGGTGGGAAGGGCCCCGATGAGGCACCAAGCGGGGGAAGAGACCCTGCTAAATGGCCCAGCCCCAGCACTCGTGTGCATCACGCACACCCAGCCCCGGCAGCCCTGCTGGGAGCGGCGGGCAGACCCATATCCATGGCTTTCCTTTCCCATCACCTCCAACTGGTCTATTCTAAGAAAGTCTGCCCAGGATTCATCCACCCAAAGCGTCACACTTCACAACTCCCTTCCCACGAAGAGCTCCGTTCCTTGCTCTGAATAAACATCACTTCCCTGCCCGCCTCCCCACAGCCAGGCTGCTGCCTGCCTCCCCCTGTCCCCTAGGGAGGTGTGGCATGTCTAATGCATACCTTGGGAGCTGTGTCCTGCTTCCCTCAGTGCAGGAAAAAGGGATAGGGATAAAAACTACATCAGTCTTCCCTCCTCGGTTTCCAATTCCAGCCAGGGCAGGCAGAGGCAGGTACTCCCAGATGGCAACACCAAAAGGTTCAGTGCTCAGGGATCTGACCCCAGGCAAGTTCAATCCTCTTCCCAGTGAGCAAATGCCAGTTTTGAGGACAGCAGATGGTTTGTGGTTCCTGAAGAGTCCCCTCTCTTGACACAGAAATGACTGGCAGTGCTCAAAAGCTCCTGAGTGATGTCCAGAGGATGGTTCCAGACTCTTTTTGGTGGTGCCCAGGGACAGGAAAAGGAGCAATAGTCATGAACTAAAACACAACAAGTTCCACCTCAGCATGAGGAAGAACTTCTTTCCATGGGGGGTGGCAGAGCCCTGGAACAGCTGCCCAGGGAGGGCATGGAGTCTCCCTCTCTGGAGACCTTCCAAACCCACCCGGACAAGTTCCTGTGTCGCCTGCTCCAGGTGACCCTGCCTGGGCAAGGGGTCGGACTGGGTGATCTTCAGAGGTCCCTTCCAGTCCTAATGATTCTGTGATGTGGGTTTTGTCCCAATGATGTGCATTTTGTCCCAGTCCTCCCTACAACAGAAACAACCAATTTGGGTGAAAGCTCCCCGTCAGCTCCATCACAGCACCGGTGTAAGAGACTCAGAGAACGTCCTGAGGTATCTCAGAGGTTACCACAGCCAGAATCTAAGGGCAGGTTCAGAATCCTGCTTTTAGGACTCAGGGTAATGCTCAGTAATGAAGAAACTGTACTGATCCCAAACATGGAATACCATCTGTCTCTGGAAGGACACTTGAGTAAGCAAAGACTGTGACAGTGGTTAATCTGTGACATATCTACAACAAGCTTCCCAGGAAAGAGATCAAGAACTCTTTCTGTGGGGACTGATGGGATGTGAAAATCCAGGGAAAAAGAAAGAGAAATTTGGCCACTTGGGGAATGTACTTGTGGAGAGCCCAGCAGACCCAGATACAGGAGATGACAGACTGAGATGGATGAGAGGACTTAGTCTTAAGCTATGCCAGGGAAGGTTCAGGTTGGACATCAGCAGGAATTTCTTCATGGAAAGGGTGGTCAGGCATTGGAAGGAGCTGCCAAGGAGGTGGTGAAGTCCCCATCCCTGGAGGTGTCCAAGGAAGGACTGGACATGGCACTCAGTGCTCTGGTCCAGGTTACAAGGTAGGGATTGGGCACAGGTTGGACTCAGTGGGCTTGGAGGTCTTTTCCAACCTGGATGATTCTGTGATATCACCACAACCAGAACCATTAAATAGTGAGACTGACTATTTCTATCCTGTTCCAATCTCTCACAGGGATAGCTGGCAATGCATGAAAGCTTCAACAAGCCCCATGTTGCAGCCTCACAACTGTAATCATCCAACACACTGCATTCTCCCAGGACTTCAGTTATGAAAAATTCAGAGATAACTAAATTCACCATTTTACCACTTGCAGCAATCAGCTCAATGTCAGGCCAACACAGGGCAGGCAGTGGCTCATATATGTATAAATCTGTGATTTTTATGTCATTTAAGCCCTGAAATTTTAACCCACTTTGGTCTGAGCAGACTTCAGTGTCCCCAGGCTGATACCTGAATAATCAAGGGCAACTCTTTCCTCCTCTTGCCCCTCAGCTTTGGCTACAAAGGACACTCTGCTACTGTTGCATTAAAAAAAAAAAACGACAAAAAGCAACCACCATAGTCTGGTAGATGGTCTGGCCCAGAGCTTTTGGCAGGTGCTCCTTGAGGCAGCTGTAATCACTCATTTAAATCTCATTTATTTTTATTTTAGAAAGCTTCCTAACAACACAAAAGATTTCTTTCCTGCATCTCATTGGAATTGTGTGCACATTGCCATGGCAACCATGCCAGAGATTTTTGTGGTCCATTTTATTGGTTATTAAATATCTGTGCAATTAAAAAAAAAAATATATATATATATACATACATATATATATATATAGCTTTGTTCTCCCATCTGTGTGTTCCATCTGCTTATTTCCCAGTGAAATACAACAATTTGGCTCAGCTTTCTCCCTTTCCTCATGGGACTGGCTGAAGGAAATAGAGATGCATCTACTGGTGGTCATGGAAGTGGTGGAGGGGAAGAAGAGGAATGGAAGACATTGATATGGACACCAACCTGACCATCACACACATAGAAAGGCCTTTAACTGATGACAACACCTTGCAGTCAGAATTCCTGCCCATTCGCAGTTATCTTCCATGTGGGAAGGGGAAGAGAAGTTCAAGAAGACTCTGGCCAACATATTCCCCATCTGCTGCTGGCGGAGCAGCAGTGTCCTGGCTGCAGCTCAACCACAGCAGGTTTGTTTCCTGCCACAGGGTCACTGGGGAAGTGGAGTCAAATGTTGTGTCACTGGTCAGCAACAGGAAACTCATCACAACTCAGCTGCTTCCACTGAGAGTCCTTCTTACCTTCCCAAAAGGGAAGGACAAAAGTATCACTCCATCCCAGTACACACTGTTCTATGGAATGGAAAAACACCAATAACAAGATCTCTGTGCTGAACTGATTGTGTTCCTCCCAACAGTCCTTCTCTGTCGAACTGACCCCGTTCCATCTGACAGTCCCCTCTGTGCCACACTGACCGTGTTCCTGCCGACAGTCCCCTCTGTGCCACATTGACCGTGTTCCTCCTGACAGTCCCCTCTGTGCCACACTGACCCTGTTCCATCTGACAGTCCCCTCTGTGCCACACTGACCCTGTTCCATCTGACAGTCCCCTCTGTGCCACATTGACCGTGTTCCTGCCGACAGTCCCCTCTGTGCTGAACTGACCGTGTTCCTCCTGACAGTCCCCTCTGTGCCACACTGACCGTGTTCCTGCCGACAGTCCCCTCTGTGCTGAACTGACCGTGTTCCTCCAACAGCCCCCTGTGTGCCAAAGTGACTGTGTTGCTCCCGACGGTTCCCTGCCTGGATCAGAACCTGAGCCAACAGCTGTTTGACATCCCCCCTCCCAGGCACTAATTCCTCCCGGCAGTGTTTGCCTTGCCTGCCCACCCCCACAGCTCTGCTGGGAGAGAGGATGTGTTCCCAGCCTCCCAGCTCCCTCTCATTATTTAAGCTGTCAGTTGTTAATTATAGTGCTGCATTTCAACTTGATGCTTCCCGGGGGACCAAACCACGCTATCAGACAAAAATCAGTTCCCAGGGGAATAATTTTGGAGACTCTGCTAGAAGCGAGCCTTTGCCTCTATCAGCTAGGGTGAGACATTCCTAACTGCTCTCAGGAGACTGGAACTGCACTTGCTGCTTTAAGACCCACACCTGCACTTCTTACCCTTCAGAGCCAACATTCCCGCTCTCTAGATGGGAGTCATGGCTTTCTTAAGGATATGAATATAAGGATATATTACTTTTAATGATATAAAGCTATTAGAAAGTGTCCAAAGTAGGACTATGAATATGGGGAAGGGTCTGGAGGGGCCACACAAGGAGCAGCTGAGGCATTTGGCTTGTTCAGCTGGAGAAGAGGAGACTGAGGGGAGACTCACTGGGGTCTGCAGCTCCTCCCCAGGGGCAGCTCCGATCTCTGCTCCCTGTGACCAGGGATGGGACCCAGGGAACGGCTGGAGCTGGGCCAGGGAGGGTTAGGTTGGAGACTAGGAAAAGGTTTTCCCTCAGAGGGTGCTGGGCACTGCCCAGGCTCCCCAGGGAATGGTCCCGGCCCCGAGGCTGCCAGAGCTCCAGGAGCGTTTGGGCAGCGCTGCCAGGGATGCCCAGGGTGGGGTTGTTGGGGGGGTCTGTGCAGGGCCAGGGGTTGGACCCGATGATCCTGTGGGTCACTTCCAGCTCAGGATATTCTGAGATTCTCTGAATCACACAACCATGACCACCAGGCCTGGGGGACCCACACATTCCTCTCGGTGAGGAGTGTGTTCCCATGCAGTTTCCCAGCAAGTGGTCAGGTCAAGTGAGAACAAACATCTGAGAAATGGATATGATGCTGATATTCTCTAGCTTGTAGCAACATTACCCAGCCAAGTTGTCCCTTTGCATCATGTGACCACAGAAACATCTGCTTCAAATGCAAAAAAAAGTGAACAAGTGCAGTGATCAAACTATCAACCTGCTCAGGGTAAGAGCATGGGGGAAAAAATGGAGTAGACTGTATTATGGGAAAAGGCTTGAGAATCTTGACAGAAAAGCATCCATGTCCCTTGACTGTGTTAAGTGAGACATTGCTTTGTGGGGATTTTTTTCCAGGAGAGTCAGATGTGGTGGGTCAGATGTGCCAGAGGAAACTTAAGGGCTGGATGAAGAGTGCTGCAGAAAGGACCTGCTGCTGGCATCACCTGCCCATTGTGGTCACTCAAGGCCAGCTGAGCACCACAAAACACAGTCCAGCCCAGGGACAACAGCCAGGAGAGTCCAGCTGTGTCTCTGCCTCTCTCAGCTGGCTGGAAGCATTTTACTCAACATTTACAGAGAACTCACTGTAAGAGAGTTCACAGCATTCTTAGCAGGATGTAACTCATCCTAAAACCAACAAAAACCAGAAGAGACGCAATAAATGAAAAACAAGTAAAATAGAAATGTGAAAATTGTATTGCACTGAGCCATAATTATAGTTGAGAACAGCCTTTGCACCAGGAGATTCAGGGTGGCTGTTCAGCTTTGCCAAATTTGCATAAAAACACCTCAGCAATAATTTCATCTTGAATAGGTATTGTTTTAATTATGGCTGCTTTGTCTGCTCTGCACTAACTGCAGAAATCACAAAAGTGCAGCAGGAGGGCTGTGGATAACTTTGGCTTCTCCTTCCTCCAGCCACCTCAGTGCCCCATCAGATCCTCTGTCTGACCCCCCAAAGTCTGTGCAATGCAAAACAAGCCCTGCAGTGTTGAAATAATCACAGCCTCTAATTACACCCTGGAGGGACTGTGCAAAAACAGCCAGTACCTTCCTGCCCAGGACAGTAAAGCTCCAGCAAAGCTGCCTCAGAATATGATGCCGAGCACAGACCCACTGTGACACTTGGTGGTGAGGTCAGAAACTTAAAATCAACTCTTCTGACAAAGCACTGGTTCTCAGAGAGCTTAAACCCTCAGCAAACCCTCAGAGAAACCCTTTTCAGGTGGCACCCACCATCATCTGAGTTCAATAACTTAATTCTCATTGCATTATAGTCTAATATCCAGCTGAAAACCTTGGAGCAGCCTGGTCTACTGGAAAGTGTTCTTGCCCATGCAAGAGGTTGGAACTAGACGGTTTTTAAGTTCCAACCCAACCCATTAATCTATGATTCTATAAATTATGCTGATGTGCTCACTTGTCTTTCAGTGTATGTGAACAGTCATTTATCAAACATCTTTTCTGGGACTGGTAACCCCTGCCCCCTTGGCCTTTTCTGACCTGACCTGAACACACTTGACCCCACAGTTCTATGGAGGGAGTGGTTCAGGCAGGGACCTCTCTAATTTGTCATCTTTTAAGGTATGGTACTCAAAAAAGGACACTGTCCAGCTGAGAATTCCTCAGCAGTGAGCAAAGTGCATTAATTATCTCCTGCATCTTGCATATAAGGTGCTGTATCCTTGGAGGAGGAAGAGCAGACCAAGTGTTCGTGGTCTTTTTGAACTTGAAAGAAAAGATACACAAAATTACCCAGGAACACTTTTAATTAATTGCTGCCTACTGACAGCAGCTGGCAAGACAGCCCGTTCCCCATCAGCATTCCAACAATTAGCTCTGTCCTCCACTCAAGATGGTGGAGCAGCTTGGTATTTATTCATATTTTGGGTGAGTTCAAAGTGAATAGCTTCTGTGATTTATTGGCTGCACAGAAAAATCTCTACATCTCATTTCTTCAAAAAGTGCTGTCTCCAGCTCAGGGATCAAAGCACTGCCAAGGAGACATTCTCCTCTGGGACGGGTCAGGACTGAGTTTTCCACTTTGTTGGTACCTTTTGGCAGGAGCTGTCTGTAACAGAGAACCTGTCCTTGGAGTCATAAAATGGTTTGGGTTGGAAAGGACCTTGAAGAGCATCTAATTTCACCTCCTTCCACCTTCTACTAGACCAAATTGCTTCAATGCCTCACCCTCTGGAATGTCTGTCCATCGCCACTGATGCCAGAGTGCTGAAGGCACTATGCAGATTTTCCTTTGGAGCACCCCACCTGTGTGCCACCCCAAGCTCATCCCATGTGTCTTCAGGACAGGAATGCAGCCCTTTGGTTTCCCAGCAAGGGGGGCAATCCCAGCAAGGGGGGCTCTGGTGCAGGAGGAGAGTTTGAGCAGTTCCTGAGAGCACAGAAAGGAGCGGTTGTCATGGATACCGACATGCAACGGAGTGTCCGATTCTGCGCTGCTCTGCCTGTCCTCCCTTGGCCCATCTTGTGGATCTGTGGAGTAGCCATTCCACAGCATGGAGGTAAAGAAAATTGAAAATTAAAATCTGCATGGGAGCAAAACTGCAGTATTTAAGGGCAGAGTCCCCAGCCTTTTCAACCAGGACAGCTATTCCCAAATGCACAAAGCCAGGACATACTTTGGGTATACAGTTGCTGATGGTGGAAAGGTGCTTGGAGGCTTGGGGAGAATATCTCAATCCTGAACTTACTGAGGAGATAAACCTTTTCTGGGCTGGATTCAGGCCCCTGCAGAGCACTGGGCATCAGCTGTACTCGGCACTTTGCCCCGGCTATGTAAGACTGACTCTGTGACCTCCAGAAGTTTTAGAAATTTCACCATGTTTTCATTTTCAAAGGAAAACCTCTCCCCAGCTATAAAGATGACAGGTCTGATTATTTCGTGCTGAAATGTTTTGTGTTTCCCATTTGAAACTAGTATTTCTATTTATCCAGTACATTTTTGTTTGTTTTTCATTCTGGCCAATCAAATTTTCCCATTGCCTTTTCCCCATAGAGTTCATCACAGTGTTTTGGTTGGATTTTAGGCATAAAATGAATTCTGGACCAAACTACATTTTTTTTTTTAAATGGCATTTATTGTGGGACCTAGGAAAGATGAAACTTTGGTTCCTGAATTACTTCTGAAAAGGTTCTATTATATGCACACACATGCACAGAATTGCTCTAACAGAAGACCTTTTTGGATCCAGCAGGACTGAAATCTAACATAAATAGAATATTTTCAAGATGACTGCTTGCAAACATAAGCATCAATTAGTTATCTCAGTCTGGTTAAGCAGCAGTGTGGGCAGATGATTACAAATAGCTGTGTTGCTGCCACTTACTGCCTTATCACTCCACACCAAAAATCCCTTTGGTTTTCCTAATGATCGTGGTCTTTTTCTTAGATCCCATTGCAGGGAAGCATCTAAACCTACACTGACACAAACAACCCCAGATGCTGAAAATAATGTGGGTGCTTAAAATTAAATGTGAGCTTTTGAATTAAACCCAAACTGAAGCAGCCTTTGTTTATCACGTTCATTAGGAACGGCAGCCCCGGGAAGGCACGGGGGTTTAAACTCTCACATGGCATAGGGAAGAACCAGGAACTCACAAAACATGACGAACTGAAAGAGGTTTTTAATGAACCCTAGGACAGAGCGTTCACAGATGTGTGTGCCAGACCTGGATGTGTTTCAGCCATGCTGGACAGCTGCCCACCTCCAGGCCACCAGTCCTGCTCTGCTCAAACGTCTTCCATGGCCCAGTTCTTTGAACCCTCCAGGAGGAGACTGACTTGGGTATTGGGAATTTCACTGCCAGGCTTTTTGCTCAGCCCTGGATTGCAGGGATGAACCAGCTTGTATTGAGAGCCACCCATTCCTTCCCCATCAACTTTGACTCAACGATCCTTGTGGGTCACTTCCAACTCAGAATATTGTGTGATCTGTGAACTCCCAGTCCAGCCCACCCAGCCAGGGACAGGCGACAGCCACAGTCCTTGCCCCCAGCCCCCAGGCTCTGCCACAGCCCTGCTAATTACACTTGTCTCAAGATTAGTCAGAAGGAATCTGTTCCCTGCAAGCTGAGCTGAGTTGGGCAGCAGCTGCCACTGCCTCCTCATGCCAGGCTGTGCCAAGCCAGCCTTGTCACACTCTGCTGGGTCCCTGGCACCAGCTCAGCCTCCTCAAAGCAGGAGAGAGGCATTAGCTGTGCCTCATTAGTGTGGTGGTGGTGGTGGTTTGGTCATTCCAAAGTGGGTTTCATAGAATCCCAGAATACCCTGAGTATGAAGGGACCCACAGGATCATCGAGTCCAACTCCTGGCCCTGCACAGACACCCCAACAATCCCCCCCTGTGCCTGAGAGCATTGTCCAAATGCTCCTGGAGCTCTGGCAGCCTCAGGACCATGCCCATTCCCTGGGGAGCCTGGGCAGTGCCTGACACCCTCTGTATTTGCAGCCGCCTTTAGGATTTTGCAGAGGGGAGAAGCTGGGAGTGGTTGAGGAGGTTGAGCACATCCAGACGCCACAGCAGAGAGGGAGCCTTAGTGCTTCTCTGTCCCTGTGTCTCAGGAAATGCACAAATTTCCTCTAGGGGCTTCACCTCCAGCCCAGTAGAGAAACTTTAAGGGGATAGACCCAGAACTAACTCACCTGTTGCGCCATCTCCTTTCCTCAAGGTCTCCTCTCTCCCTGCTTCAGAGATCCTGGAAGCTGGCACTACCTTTTTCTACACCTTCAGCTTGCTGATGCCGAAGTTGTTTTTAATCCCGTGCTGCAGCCCCACAGACTGGAGAGGAGCTGTGAAGAGCAGCAGAACCGTGGAGCTTCATAGGGAACCACTGGCCCTCCTGCAACCTCCTTCCTGCAGCTACCACCTGAAGGCTCACAGTCCCTGCCCTCACACACCATTACTCCACCTCCACTCCACAGAATTGTTCAGGTTGCAAAAGCCCTCCAAGATCATCAAGTCCAACTGTTCCCCCAGCACTGCCAAGCCCACCAGAACCCATGGCCACAAGTGCCACATCTGCAGGTTTTTTGAACAGTTCCAGGAATGTTGATTTCACCACTTCCCTGGGCAGCCTATGACAGTGCCTGCCTGCCCTCTCAGTGCAGGAAGGCTGGTCAAGCCTCGAAACACTTTGCTCCTCTCCCTCCTCTCAGCTCCAGGCAGTTCCTAGCATTCCTGCCCAGGATGCTGTGGATGAATAGCACTGGTTTTTTCTTTGTTGAACCTCAGCAAACAGTTGCCAGCCCAGACTTCCTGTGAAATTTCTTGGGACAGCTTCGTGCCCTGAAACTACTGAGCACAAGCCTGGAGCTAGGCCAGTGCCCCTGCTCTGAGTTTCGTTCTATGCTAAAAACCAGAACAAGCCCCTCCTCCTCTTGCATTTTAAATCCAGAACTTCTTTTCTCTAAGAAGACCCAGTCTCTGTTAGAAGTGCTAGCTTCCTGCACAGTATTGCTGCCCTCTTCTGGGCTCTCCGGCAGCCACTGGGCTCAGCAAAATCCCAGCAACATATGCCAGTCCTTGAGGTCAAGAAAGTGGGAATCCTTCCCAAAGCCCTGTGTCCCCACATGGCAAGGCCCGGCTCTGAAAATGAAGATATTTTAGGTTGTGCTTTCTCTTGCCCTGTCCTATGAACCTTGACCCCAGTAAATGCTCTGGCTTTAGCTCTTCCCTGGGGCTGTTTTTTCAGTGGTGTGTAAGAAGTGGTATGGGAAGGAAATTGAGTGCAAGACTGATTGGGAATGTTGCTTTCTCTCACTTGGTTTAACCCGTATGATGGGTCTCCCTTTAACTCCCAAATCCTCCCACTGTGTCTGAAGCAGCCAGTGTTGCAGAGATCAATTAGAAGCCAATCTTTATTAGCAATAAAAGTTGTTGTCAGAGCTATTTGGGAAGAATAATTCAGAAAGAAGGGTGTCCCTCTTCTCTCTTGCTGGTTATTTCAGCCAGTGTGAGGTGGTTGGAGGCACAAACAGAACGGAGAGTGGTGGCTGGAGGGATGCTGGGTCTCATGAGATCCGAGTCTTTATGTGCCCCTCACCTGCTTCACAGACCTGCTTCTTCCTTGGGGGGCTCTTTCCCCTCCTGCCCCTCTCTTCCCTCATGGGGAGCAGAGCCCATCACAGCTGAGAGGAGCCAGGACCCCCCCTGCCTTGCCCTGCCCTGCCCTGCCCAGCAGCAGGTGGGATCAGCCACCTCCATCCCAACAGGGTTTTGGCAGTGAGTCTGGGCTGCTCTCCCTGTGGATGAAGACATGGCCCAGGCCAGAGAGAGAGAGACAAATGCTGAGGACACATTTGAGGAATTTCAAGGCATTGCAGACAGCAGGCCTGGAGCTGAGGGGAGAGGAGGTTTGGGAATTCACTGGGGCAAGCTGGGAACCTGTGTGGCATGTGCATGGACGCAGGCCCACCTGGGACCATCCTACCGGGAGACTTGAGGTTGTTTATGTGCTTAGAGGAGAGAAAATGCCAGGAGCTGTTGAAATAAGTGGCAGGAAGTGAGGCTGTGATGAGCAGAGCTGTGGAGACCAAAGTCAGACTGGGACACCTCCACTCATGTTGGCTGTGACTGGGAAGCCACATCCTCTGCCCAGGTCATTGGCGGAATGGGCAGAGAGGGGAGGTGTCACCAGCACCTGGACACAGGCTGTACGTGGAGAGCTCCAGGAAGGAGGAGCTGTGGGTAAGGGAGGTCCAGCAGGAGAGCTCTGCAGGTCTCACCTCTTGGTGTTCCCAGCTGGAGATGGGAAGGTGCTGGCAGGCAGGCACAGTGGCTGGGAGGTCCCAAGGCAAGGACAGTCGATCTCCAAGGGGGAAAGCAAAGGGCTGGTGCTCAGGCCCAGCTCAGGGGGTGCTCAGGGTGCACATCTCACTCCTGTTCCTCTCCAAGACTCCAGTCAGTCTTCCAAGGAGTCAGAGTAGATTATATCCAGCTCCACACTGATCTTTTACCTGAGCAATTCCAAAGCACCAGAGTCAGCATCCCCAACACCTTGGGTCCCCTGGGGGCTGGGTAGACACGTAGAGCACAGGGCATCCTGCCCTGCTGGGCAGTGTGGAGCATCCTGTTACCATGGCAACAAGGAATCTGCTGCTTGTCCCTGTCACCTTAGTGATGCCTCACAGGCTGGGCAGCCTCATCTTCCTGCCCACTCACCAGGTCTGGCCTTTGTGGGAAACGTGACCGTGGGAGGAATCTGGGAAGAGGAAATACAGCTGGGGACATCCTAGAAGGAGAGGATGTTAGGAGAGATGATCAGAGGGATAGAGGTGTATGAGAGTACTATTCAAGGCTTTTTTTGGTGGCAATCATAGCAGAGCAAGAGGCAGAAAAACCCAGAAACCCAGATTGAAGGTGAATTTGCCTTGCACTTCAAGACGGAAACTCCAGGGTCTCTACCTGGGGAGGGTGCCTAGAACTGGCTCTGGGGAACAGCTGAAAAAATAAGAATATGTTGAAGAAAATAGGGAATTGTGGTTTTGAGGGGAAATTATACTCACAAAAGTCTCAGGGGAAGAAAAGACAGAAGTTGCTGAGCAAAGATCAAGGTGTGGCCACACACTAGGGAGGACTTCCTGTCAGCTTCGGTCATCCTAAAAAGCACAGCACCAGCTTCCAACAGGAAGTTTGAATTCAAGCCTGGGATACTTTAGGCAATCTCTTGCTTTGGAGTGGAATCTCTTTGAAGAAGGGTGTGTTTTCTTAATGTTGCTGTTTGTCCTGGAAATGAACTTTTAGATTCCTATGATTGTCCATTGAGAACTACAAGTGAGCAGTTTAAATATACGGACAGCCAGAAGCTTGGGAAGAGGAAAGCTAAAAACTCTTTCTCACTTTTATCAGGGTTTCTGGAGGTGGGACGTAGGGGGAGGGACAAGTGCTTTTAGGGTAAATATGTTCAGATCATACTGCTGGGTTGTGAAAAAAATGTGTCTATAAGAAAACAGCACAAAGTAAAGAAAAAAAGAAGAGAAATATGAAAACACCCACCACATCTTTTAAGATCCAACAGGAATAAAGTGCATACAACAGCTCAGAGACAGCAGAAGGCACCAGCAATTATTCTTGGGGAAAATCTTGCCAAGCTAAGGCAGCTTTCCCTCCCTCCTTTCATCCCTCCCTCCCCCTCTCTCTCCCTCCCCCTCTCTCCCTGTCATCCCAGAATGATGAAATAATGAGAAAATCCATGAAAAGCTTACACTTCCCAGCCCAATGGCTGGGAGGGGTGGGGAGCAGTCACAGCAAGGGCAGCCTCACCCCTCATCCTGGCTGGACCCAAAGGAAGGGGCAGGGCTGGGGAAGTGTGTTTGTTTCCAGGCTGTGCCTATGGAGAAAACTTCACCCTGGTGAACAATGGGATGAGTAAATCCTAATGTTTCTTTAAAGAGAAAAAAAATCACACTACACCCCAGATCTAAGTTTTTTTCTGACAGTTTTAGCATAAATAAACCAAGTCTAGTCTGAAATCACTTGGGATAAAACCAAGCAGCAGAAGGAATGAAGATTTCCTTGTGGTTTGTGGTGTGGGGCTGTGCGTCCCTTCTGCCTGGTGTGGGCTAAACCACGGGGATCTCCCTGATCACCTTTTTTACTGAACGTGCTGGAACTTCATAATACCTTTGAGATCTCCACTTCATCAAATCAGAATGAAACTCATGTTAAGAAGTTATTACAAAGCAGGCAGGCACCCGGCCAGACTCTGAATGACTCCATGGATCTCATTTCCTGAGGGAAGCAGGCTAAAAATAGAAATGATCTGAGGCAGGTGCAACATTTCTGAAATTCCCTGGGTTTGCATTTTAACTCATCAGCTCATTAAGGGATTTGTTTGTGAGTTCTCAGATGAGTTTAGCAGTCACTGAACATGTGCTGTGGTGGCAGGAGGGGGGATACCCTTCCTACATAGCAAAGAGATTCCTGCTTGAAATGCAGAATTCCGGCTCACATGCGAAGCTGAACTTGGCTCATCCATAGGAAAATGCCAAGAACACAGATTCACTTTCTTACCACCTTATAGTTCTTAGTCCTGTGCTTGTCTTGGAAAGAGCACAACCAGTGCCTCAGTAAGTACATGGAACAACCATCCTGCATTGTCCTGAGCAGGAATTAACCTCCCTCCCCCCAGAGGTGCAAAGCGAGTTACCCCTACATGCTAACTGCATTTATAAGTAAGAATTGACACAGGAGTAGTTTCTGCACCCTCCAGGGTTGGCAATGAGGGGTCTGGGGTTGGTGGGCATTCTGCATCATCCCCTGGCTTGTTTTACCTTGTGAACGGCTAAGCGTTGTTAATAAAGGCAGGAGCTGCCTTGATACCATTCAGGATTAACCCTGGTGAGGCCAGGCTGTTCTCTGAGACCTGAGAAGGGCTTTCCGTGCTCAGCAGAGTCCAGCTCTCCCGTGGGCTGTTCCGTATTTGTGAACAATGCAGAGGGAGAAGCAGCATACAAGTAGGGGCAGGAACAGGAGCATCAGCTGGGGAGCAGAAAGAAATGTGTGAAAGAGCAGGCTGGGTGTGGAGGGAAGCACAGCCACTCTGTACTTTGGATAATATCGTATCTGGGAGATGGGTCTGGGTGGTCTGGGGGAGCAGAGGGTTGAGGGGGCAGCAGGTTCAGCCTGAAGGCACCTGGAGAGGCTCAGGGCAGGATGTGCAGGATGATCATGCCCCTGTGGCAGGTGACACAGGGACATAAAGGAGGAAGGAAAATAGCGGTGGCCTCTGCCAGATGGAGGTGAGATAGCGGAAAAAGGACAGCAGAGGGTAGCAAATGCCTGGATTCCTCTCCTGGGCTCTTGTGAGCCGCAGGCTCGGTAGCGTGTGCAGCCTGGTGCAGATGCACCGTGCACATCTGGGCAGGTTTTGTTTAAAGATAGAAGGGGGAACAAGGCGTTTTGATGAGATAGATATGGTCTCACCACAAAGGCTTGTTCTGAAAGACATTTACTTTAGAAATTTCCTGCCAAGACATCCCCAGTGACCCCACTACTGCCAGGGAGAAGGCGAGGCAGAATGTGAGGCTTTGATTAGAATCAGAGGAGAAGGTTTTGACCAAATGAAAAGAAACTTCTCTGTGTGGAGATTTCATTTCCCAGGAACAGCAGCAATGCTGGTTGCTATTTGGGCAGCTTCTTCCTAACTTTTAAGGTCTGAGCTTTGCCCAGCTCTGCTGGGGTGTTGTGCCCGTGGATTGCAAATATGGAGATTCTCACCCCGGGTACCCTCCACATACCACACTGCTATCACTTGTTCAGAGGCGAAGCAGGTTTCCTTACAGACATACGCAGGTACAAACCGAGAGCCCAGTAAGGCTTTGCATTCATATTTTAGGACCTGAATCCATCCCTGGGCCCAAATCCCTCTCATAACCCTGGGCCTGCACACCAGCCCAGCTGGTCCTGCTGAGGTTTCACCCCTGGCATGTCCAAGTTTCCTGCTGCTCTTTGCGTGCTGCATGTTCCCTTTATAATGCAGGGGATGGAGCAGGGGGATGGTTAAAAATGCTCTAAGTGTCATTAGCAGCCCAGAGCTGATCATTAGGCAGCCTCCTTCTCTCTCTCCCTGCAGATGTAGATTATCCATGTCAGGCTCAGTGCTTGTCTTTGACCCTAAAGCAGCTGGGAGATGGCCTCAGCTGCTGGCTCATGTCATCACATCAAATAGGATCATTCATCTTCATGAGAGAGCTGGCTGAGCAGGCCCGTGTGTGCCAGGCCATTCCCTTCCTCTGGCTGGGGGCAATTGGGATTTTTAGGTGGTGGAGAAAGGCGCAGAGCCCTGGCAGGGAACAATTGCAGTGGTCAGTCCTGGGCTGGTGGTACCTGGGGTATCCCAGGGCAGAGTTAAGGCTGGTCCCTGCTCTTCACTGAAAACCTTTTCAATCCTCACTGAATTATTTTTATAACTGTAAGTGCCTCTGCAAAGCATGAAGGAATGGAGCCTTCTCACTGAGGCATATTAAGTTTGATAAAAGCAGTTTTCAGGATCATGCCATCTGCCAAAGAGGCTCTTGCAGAGACACAAGAGCAGAGCATCTTCTGTGTTCATAGGTGGCACTTCAAGTGATCCCCACTGCTCGTTTCTGTGATGAGTCTTGAGTTCAGTAAGTGGGTTACATGTGGGACAGGAGGGGGGAAGCCTCTTACATGTATACAAGACTCTGCTTAAATTCACAGGGCCTGGCATGTCAGGCACATAGAGCAGGAGAGAAATCACAAACCAGAGAACAAATGGGAGATGCATTTTTGGGCTTGTAGGGTCAATATTCCCCGTTTAGGCTTGAGTTTTACCATCCTGTCCTCCTGGCATGGAAATCCACAGCCAAACACAATGCCCTGGCCATGGGATACTGGAAAAGTGGCAGCTTGAAACATCACTTGATGCAGGAAAATACCAGTGTGCAGGTGATTTTCAGAGCTGGTTTATCTGACTGTTTACTGATCAACACACCCCATTTTACACCCCTCTGTTGTGAACAACAGGACCAAGTATTAGCACTTAGAGAGAGACAATGACAGGGCTGAGACCAGGTACTCAGGGATATTTTCTCTGCAGTTTTTGCTCTGAATTCAACCTAATATTGCAGAGCTTTCAGTTCTTCTTTAAAGACAGACACATCTCTTTTTCCCTTTGAACAAAGGAAGAGATTTTCCCCTTGGTTTTGTATTTCTGAGTCATTCCACATTATAGCAAATCTCTGGCAAAGTTGCAGTTAAGGCTAAATGGTCACTTCAAATATAAGTCTGTTTTCCAGCAGATTTATACCTTTTTAAAGCAAACAATTGCTCTTCTGGGGTGAAATTCTCCTCATTCGGTCTCACTCTGATGTCAAAATACTCTGGAACATGGGAAAAAAAATCAGCCTGAATCCCTGACATGGCTGAGAGCACCTCTTCCTTTCCAGCTGGTTTCCCCTGTGCTGATGGCTGAAGAAGCCATAGTTCCT
This sequence comes from Ifrita kowaldi, assembly GCA_013398055.1. Classification (NCBI taxonomy): domain Eukaryota; kingdom Metazoa; phylum Chordata; class Aves; order Passeriformes; family Cinclosomatidae; genus Ifrita; species Ifrita kowaldi. The sequence continues at coordinate 25,224 of VZRS01005499.1, forward strand.
CTAATTTTAGCTGTAATTAGGGGTAATTTCGCCTCTCTCTGAAAGTGAGAGCAAACAAAAATGCAGTGCTTGGCAAACAGGGTGGGATGTTGGGTCTGTGGAATGGGTAATTTGCTCAGGGCTGAAAAGTAGGATTTTCCATGTCTGCTGTGCTTGAGATGATCTGGATAAATACATACGAGTCACATTTATATGCATTTATATGAGAAAATATCATGAAAAGCAGAGTGGGGGAGGCTGGAGAGCTCTGGATCATCTGGTGCATGATTGCTCCCTGAGGGGAACTCACCCAGATGTTCTTTGGTGTAATTCTGAGCATCCCGAATGATGGAGTTTTTAACTCTTCCACTTTTACAGGCTGACACTTTTTCTAACTGCTCAGCCTGGATCATCCTACCTCTGCTTTCACACAGGCAGCTCAGCCATGCTCCCGTTGAACTCTCTTCCACCATAAAATATTTCCATTCCTTCCTTGGCAGCAACATCCCTTGATACTTGGAGATTGCAATTATCTCCCTGAAGCTGAGTCATCACAACTCCAGCTGGATCTACCTCCCTGTGCCTCGACGTGGCTCCAGCACAGAGATTTTCCCTCCTCTCATTTTTAAGCTCCATCCACTGTGTCAGTAACTGACACTTAAACTCTCACAGTCCCCCAGCAGCACTGCTGGTTGTCCATCCATTGCCCTTAGGATGCAGGAATTTCATCACCTACAGTCATTCCTCCCCCACGTAACAATTGAGTAAGACACTGTAGGGGTAGTGGAAACTATTGTGCATTAAAGCAATGGGGTAATTCCAAGGCTGGATGGAAAATAGTCAGCCAGTTTGGATGTTTAAAATGTTTTAATGCTTCAAATGGGAAGGGAAAAATTCCTCAAACAGGGAAAAAACAAAAAAATCAGGCCAAACTGTTTAGTGATTCATGATGTCGCAGTTGCCTTGGATCATTTGCATCTAAATATTTATTTTACCAACATTAGTAATTAGAACCAAAATATATTTGAACCAGAAAACTGGCTTTTCACCTCAAAGCAGCCAAAATCAAAATCTAAGATGATTTTAAAGCTTTGCTAAACCTTTCCTTGAGGTGAGGAATACATGGAGGAGCCATCAGTTGCTGAGGAAAGCTTCAATTTATAGGGAGAAACATCACTCTTGGGAAGAACAGAAAAGAAGAGACACTGGAGGCACTGGCAGGAAGGGCTGGGGCCACAAACTGCTGCTGCTGGGCCACTTGGGAAGGATTTTGCTGCAGCTCTGAGATTACACCAGAGACATCCTTCAGCATTACAGGAAGAAGAATACTCCAGGTAAAGAGAAAAAGATGGAGAAGGGAGACATGGGGATCCATCCCAGCAGGTTCTGAACCCTGTGTAGGTGCCATGGCATTTCTCTGGGATTTACTGGCTCTGAGCTCCTGGCAGAAGTGCTGCTAATTTTCCTTGCTCTTTCATTATTGACCAAAGGTATGCTTATTACGAACCCCCAGGAAGGCATAAAGTGCACGGTGAGCAAAGCTGCTGTTTGGAAGAGCCAGATGGTATTGTTCAGTGAGTCAAAGCCGAAAAGAGAAGAAAAACAAACCCAGACACACCTTCCCGGGAAGTGGAAGTGTCCCTGCCCGTGGCAGGGCATTGGGACAAGATGATCTTACCTGATGTCCATCCACACATGCAGGGTTGCCCCATCCCAGGTGCAGAATCCGGCACTTTCCTTTGTTGAACTTCACACGACTGGTGATTGCCCATTTCTCTGATTTGTCAAGGTCTCTCTGCAGACCCTCTCTGCCCTTGACAGAGTCAACAGCTCCTCCCAATGTTGTTTCATCTGTGAACTTGTTTAGTATCCTTTCCAGTCCTGCATCCCAGTCATTTATGAAGATGTTGAAGAGCACAGGGCTGAAGATGGAGCCCTGCTGGACCCCACTAGTGACTGGTGCCAGTCTGATGTGACCCCAGCCACTGTCATCCTTTGGGCCTGACCTGTGAGCCCATTGCTCACCATCATGCTCACACATGATGTGTTTTAGAGCCCGGCACAACACACACTCTGGGTGATAATTTTTCACTTGGCATCACCTTCACAGGTGCTTTAAAGCCCTTTCCTGCCACTGTGCAGCAGTTCCACAGTGCAGCACAGTGAGACACCAGAAATCTCCCTCAGTTTTGTTTGTGGAGCCTGTATTTCAACCACTGCAGCTTGTGAGCACCTGTCAACCCCATCGTCAGGGGTGACAGGGAGCAGGTTAATTGTACACAGGGTATTTTTAGCTTGTAGACACCCAAAGAATAGCAAAACTGGCAGCTGAGATGCTTCCAGTGGGATGGAGAGGCAAACTCCCTCAGGGATATTTTCTCTGTGGAGAACAGTGGCAGAAGAAAAAATCCCCTCCTTGGAAGATTTGTTTGCTAAAATAAAGTTTAAATAACATTCATCTCAGAGTTTGCACTGAAAATCATATCCCCAAGCTGCAGTTGCTGGTAGTGGAGCAGCAGGACACCTGAGCTCTCTGCTGGGCTCCAATAACCAGCTGGTCTCCAATGCCAGGAGTCAGTGAGGAAAAGAACACCTCTAATACCCTGCTTCTCATGTCTGTTGTTGGTGGGATGAGGTGGAGGAGCAGATCCACCCCCTCCATAAAGGCTGGTCCAAGTCATTGTCCTGGTTTAGCCCAGCAGAGCAGTTGTTGCCTGCCAGGGATCCTCAGAGTAACACCTTCTGCATCCCTGGCTGTGGTTGAGAAGCTGCTGGAAAGACAAAGAGAGGCTGTGTGGCTCCATGGGACGTCGTTACTCAGGTTTGCCAGCCCCCAACTCACACTCATCAGCCCTCTTTGCTTCTTGAGCTGTGGCTCATATCCAGCCAGGAGCTGAAGTTTTTAGAAGCTTGAGGGAAAAAACAGCTGAAAACTTTCAGTAAAGTTTGTACTTATTTTCTTCCTGCGGAATCAATAAAGGCAGAGAAAGAGAGTCCTGTTATTGAAGGAAGCCTCACCTAATCTCAGGTCATTTTCAGTACATTTTTGTAACCTTTTTCAGTAACGAATTGAATCCTCTCCAGCTTGGGAGGTAAGGAAAGGTTATCCTCAGGCAACTTGCTTGTGCTGCTGAACATCTGGATACATCCAGGTGATCCTGACGGTGGTGTGGAGGGGAGAGGTGCATTCACACGACCCTGTTGCAAAAAGCACCAAATCCAGAACACAAATTTTGTAACACTACAATAGGAGCAGAGTCTGCCTTAAAATCCCTTTTGGGGGTGGGTGAAAGATGAGGACACGGGCAATGACAAAGGATGGATGGCTGGAATCAGCACCAGCTCATTGCCAGCTTCTGAGCCACCTCCAATAGGGACATGTGGTCTTTGGCCGCTTTACTGGGGGCAATTTCTGGCTTTAAGTCCAAGCTAAGCCATGAGGAAGAGGGCATGAGACCAGATTCAGCCCCATCTAGGCCAACAGCGACAGGAAGTTATTGCCACCTGCCAGTGCCTTCTAACTTGCACAAAATGGGTTTGTTGGAGCTCAGTGCCCTTTTAAATGAGTTCCTGGCCAGCACACGAAGAGCCACTGCAGCATTTGGCCTTGGACAGCATGGGGTGACAGCTAGCAGGGGTGATCTGGGGGTAGCAGGGTGTGCCCCATCTGTTGGGTGCTCTGTGCTCAGACTTGCTCCACAACAGCTGGAAATCCATAGGCAACATCCCAGTCCCATTTCTGGCTCCATGGCTGAGCAGGGACCAGGTCTCAGCTGCTGCTCTGAGCCTTCCAGCTAGCTGCCCCTCTCATGTTTGGTCTGTGATTCACGAGCCCCTCCTGCTCTCCTCCTCCCTGCTGCTTTGTCACCACCACCAAACTATTTCCATGCATATTTGATTGATGTCAAAGGCAGGCTCAGGATCTTTCTGTTCCTGCTTCTCACCATTTCCAGCAAGAGAAGAAAAATTGATCCCATCTGTCTGAGTTATTACCCTGATGACTGAAGGCCTATTTACACCGGGACAAGGATGCTGCCCTCATCCCTGAGTCTCTACGTCGCTGTCAGAGATGCTCCTGCACCACCTCCCTCCAGCAAACACATGCTGGGGACTCCTGCAGCAACACAGCTCCAACTTGGCCCTGGGATGGAGCTGAGCCACAAGCTCAGGTCCCCATGTTGCAGTCGTGGTCCTGCCCAGCATAGGAGCATCTTCATGGGTTACAGTGGAGCTTCTTCTCACACAGCACATCATCAGTGGCTGAAAACAAATGCTGAGGTAAGAGCAGAATCACCCTGAAGTGTGTTCCTCGCCTCCAGCAATTTGTGGCTTTGGGAATTGGTGAGGCTGAGGTGGTTTCTCTGTGCAGTGACTCTCTGAATTTCCCTCCCACATGGTTGTCTGGTCCCCCTCATGCTGCAGTGCTGTGCCAGCCAGCACGCTGTCTCAGCACCGGGCAATGTTCTACCTGCCCCGGAGAGGAGGGAGGAGGAGGCTGATCGCGGTGCTGGAGGGCAGGCGAAGCACCAGCTCGGGTTCACCGTGCCCACTGATGGCAAGGGTGTGTGAAGGAGAAGGGAAAGAAGCGGAGGGACTTCTTCGTGAGGCAGGAGAAGAGTTTATCGGAGAGAGAAGCCACGAGGAGAGCCAATAAAATGAGGCTGGTGGGGGGTTTTATACCCCTACATAATGGGCGTGGAGAACACATAATAACCAATAAAATACCAGTTAGGAGGTGTTACAAGGGCGGGGAGAAGGGATTAGGGCAAATGAGAGAAGGAGTGGGGGGAGAGGAGTAACAGAGGCCGATTACCAACCAAGGAACATAGAACTTTCTGGAGAAATAACCCAATATGAAACATAAGGGGAGGGGAGGGCAGCAACCAATGGTCAGCGTGTTTTACACAGCCTTTTGGGTGCTGTACCTTTGAGCCCTTGAGCTGTGGAGGCATGAAACCACTGGACCTTTTGGTCTGCTTGGCCCAGCTGACCATGGCTCTGGCCATGGCGCACTGCAACATCCTCATACTCCCACAGGTGCAGCTGGAACTCCTTGAACAACCTCCTGGGGACAGCAAGCACCTTCCTGACCTCCCCCACACCGACAGACTGCATGACACAGGTTTTATTAGATAAGGCTGATCTTAACTTCTGTGTGAGCCTTGGCTTTGGCCCAGGGGCACCAGTTTCCTATTTGGGAATACTCGGATTTTCCATCAGAGGCAATGAGCAAAACTCTGGTCCCTCCTGGCCTCTCTGCTCCCACCCCTTGGCAGCCGGATCGCTTTGCTGAACAGACAGCAGCAGGCTCAGGTCAATTAGCCTGTAAGGCAGTAACAGCAGGCAGGATCTGGGTTAGGTAAGGATTTAGCCAAGATTAGCTGTGTTAACAAAATCTTTAATTCAGCCCTGCAGCAGATTCCCTGTGGCTGTGATGGCCGGAGGCGGCCAGCACAACAGGGAGCGGGAGAGCGGCTGGCTGAGCCCCACAGTGTTTTTTGGACCTGCCTGGAACTTTGAGAGGCTTTTGAGTAAAGGTACCTCTCCCTTCAGTGCTGCTTCCTGCTGCTAATACTGTTTTGGGAAGAGGAGAGCCGACCCACGGATCAAGCCTTAAGCAGAGTGTACTGAGAGTTCCCATGCAGGGGAACGGGGGACTGGAAAGACCCAGGGGCACAGATAAGAGGGTGACTGCCAGGGCTGGGAGGTGATCTAACCTCCAAACAGCACGTTCTTACTGCAGAGGGAAAGGCAGGTTTTCAGAAGCATTTGGTTGATTTTGGAGTTGAGCTCCGGAAACTGGAGCCCTTCTCAGAGGCAAGTCCCAGAGCTTTGAAATCAATTCCCACTGAAATTCACAGAATATTGGGAAATGAGCCAACGAAGCTGTTTGGAGTCAAACACCTGCACATGTGACTCTTCTGCAGTAAGATATTTTGGTGCAATTATTTAAAAACAGCTTAAATAGTAAAGAATTATTTAAGCTCAGCCCTCTGTCCAGGTGTTGGGCGCCGATGCCTCATCCCATGGACCAGGGGAAGGCTCTGTTCCAGCACCTCAGGGTACAAACACTGCCCTGTGGCAAAGGCATCCCTGTGTCCTTCCCACCGCTGCTTCTGTATGGATTTTAAATTAATTTTTTCTGAAGTTACACCAGTCCCACTTAAGGGCACAGGTAGCATAACTGGAGCTCTGTCTTCAAGCAGCAGCTTCCTCTGGAAAATCACCATGGAAAAATGGTGATTAAGGTGGGACAGCCCTGGACAGCTTAATCTTGGAAGCATCACACCTCTTACGGAGCATCAGCATGGATGTGTACCCATGTGCTATGAACTACTCAGCATTTACTGCTGCAGGATTCCATGACAGAGGAATTCCTTGAGGAAAAGGGAAAAAAGGGAGTAAAAAAATGGAGCAGGAAAAAAAGAGGAGGAAGAGAGGGAGAAGTTGTTGGATTTGACGATCTTATGGTTCTTTTCCAACCTAAATAATTCTAAGATTCTGTGATTACACTTGTGGAATCAATTCCCGCTTAATCCAGTTTGTGAGCAGCTGGTGGACTCAGTGAAAAATAGGTAATAGGGCAAAAATTAGGTAGGAGAAGTTATTGTAATTAAACACATAAAGTATAACCAGGGAAGCACTCTCCTGACAGAAGAAGATAAAGGTAAATTAAATCTCTGCAACCTGCTGCTACTGCTCACCTGTTGAAAAAGGCACTGCATTAAACACATTTGGTGGTTTTAGCAGATGAAGATTTTTTCTGGGTTTATAACTGTTAACAAAGAATCAAAGGATAAAAAATTCTCGTGGGAGCGTGTGAGTCAAAACATTTTCATGCTTGGGTCTAAATCCCATCCCTGGAAGTGTCCAAGGCCAGGTTGGATGGGGCTTGGAGCAACCTGGGATAGTGGAAGGTGCCCCTGCCCATGGCAGGGGGCTGGAACTGGATGGTCTTTAAGGTCCCTTCCGACCTAAAGCATTCTGTGAATTAATAATTGTAAATCATTTCTATCCCAGGCAGGAGAGGGGCAGCAGCCTTGGGAAGAGCATTGCTCTGGTCACGCTGGGATGGCCCAGTGTTCCTGCTTCTTCTCCTTCCTGCATTAACATCTGCCTGAACAGGCTGGTTCAGCATGTTTTAGAGATAAACTTCATCTGTAAGGAATGGAGAATGGGGAATTGGAAATGAGCAGGGATAGTAAGTTTATAAATTCAGTAATTACTAGAGGAAGCTAAAGGTAGCAGTAAAATGTCCTTAGGATCATGCTATGCATGCTGAGTCTGGCTTTCTGCTCCAGCTCCTATTTATCACCTGACTGAGAGGTGTTTAAATGCTCTGTCACATTCACCCATATCTCTCTGCAGGCCAAGAAATCTTCCACCCATAAAACATAAATTCCCAAATGGCTTTAACAGGTTCTGCTTTCGAGCAATGCCATGGCTTGATCTGCAGATTTCTGCAATTTGTTGTATTTAACCTGCTGTTAAAGACCCTGCAGCATCACTGGCCTTCTCCTGCCTCAAGGAAGGGAAAAGCCATCCTGTCAATAAACAATGTGCTGTCCCTGTGCAGACAAAGTCTCTGGCTGCAGCAGCAATTTCTCTCAGCTGTAGCAAATTTGTCTCATTTGAGGGAGGGGATTGTCCTGCTCTGCCCTGGGCTGGGGCAGCCTCACCTCAAATCTGGAGGCTGTTTTGGGCACCACAATATAAAAAAGATAAAAAGTTATTAGAGAGTATCCAAAAGAGGGACATGAAGAGGTGAAGGGTCTGGAGGGGCCACACGAGGAGCAGCTGAGGGCACTCGGCCTGTCCAGCTGGAGCAGAGGAGGTTGAGGGCAGAGCTCAGCGGGGACTGCAGCTCCTCCCCAGGGGCAGCTCCGATCTCTGCTCCCTGTGACACGGACAGGACCCAGGGAACGGCTGGAGCTGTTCCAGGGGGGTTTGGGATGGATCTCAGGGAAAAGTTCCTCCCCCAGAGGGTGCTGGGCACTGCCCAGGCTCCCCAGGGAATGGTCCCGGCCCCGAGGCTGCCAGAGCTCCAGGAGCGTTTGGACAGCGCTGCCAGGGATGCCCAGGGTGGGGTTGTTGGGGTGTCTGTGCAGGGCCAGGGGTTGGACTTGACGATCCTTGGGGGACCCTTCTAGCTCAGGATATTCTGTGATTCTGTTCTGTGGTTGCCTTGTTGAAGCTCTTACTGGCAGAGCACCAAGGTAACGTCTCTCAACCTCTCCCTGCTCACAGCCTGCATCCCAAGGCATCCCCAGCATCCTGGGAATGCAAGATGGGGGATAAGGAAGGCTCAGTGTTTGGCACAGCCATGTTCACCAGCTGCCTGGTTTGGACAGAGGGTTGAACACAGCACCTGTGGCTGCTCTGAGATGGGGGCATCACAGGGCTCTTCCCACAGCTTGCAGGGCTGTTGAGGCAGCTTCAGCTTGGAAGTGCCAAACCTGGAAGTGCCAAACCAGCTGTCCAAGTCCTGCTTTTTTTGCAGGTGGAGATGCTCTCAGATAACCTTGACTTTTCCAGGTGACACCATGCCATGTGGCTGGTGTGGTAATGCCCCAGCTGCACTGCCCAGCCCAACTCAAGGGAGCAGGCTGGGCTTCCTTGGAGCCACCATCCTCAGGGAGCCACCAGTGAGAGCAAACCAAGCGGCCTGAAGTGATGCTGCTGATGTGGAGCTCTTGCACTGAGCAGGGCTGGACGTGGGTGTGAGTGTCCGATGCCCTCCCCAGCAGCCAGGATGCTGAATTAATGTGATGCCTTTAATTTCACAGGTATGCAGGCAGGGCTCTCCCAGGAGCTTCCTGCCAAGCAGGGTGACTTCATGGAGATCGTCTTTGCATCTTAATGAAGATAGAAAACCTGATTATTCCATACAGAGTTAATGGGTTACCCAGGATGCAGCAGGAGCTGCATGAAAGTGCAGCTGGTCGCAATCTAGGGGGAATTCCCATCTGATCCCACTCCAGCTCTCCACAAGTCTCCTTTGTAACTCCTTTTCAGCCCCTATGAAATTTCTGTCATCTCTAAGGTCCCCCTGGCTTTGCTGCTGCCTCTCCTAAGTTTCCATCCCATCCCAGGCCTCTCTCCTTTGCTCCATGAGTCATCCAGGCATTCCCAAACATAGCATTGTGAGGAAGGATGCTCCACACGGAGCACAGCTGGCTCAGACAGCAATAAATACTCCAGACATTCACTTTCATCAGTGCATGCTCATCCTGCCCGCGTGATGGAATTACAGTACAGTACAGAAGGCCTCCAGGACTGGTATTCTCCTTTATCTGTGCCCTTCTCTGCCCAAAACAGTGAGAGGAGCTGTCTGAGCTGCCTAAGCTCACCGAGACCTGTCAATGTATCCAGTGCTTTGAAAAACGAGCAGGTTCCCAGCTCCTCTGGCAGGAGCCCAGCTGTTGGTGTTTGGCTGCTGCAGGTCAGCAACCAGCCTGGCCTCTTGTTTCTCATTTTGAGCCAGACACCAGTTTTGTGTCTCTCAGAGGCAGCCCTGGGGATAAAAGTGTCACAGTGCTGTGGTTTTGCTGTGTATCCATCTCCCTGGAGCTGTCACAGCCAGGAGAGCCTGGCAACACTGGCACTTTCACCCAGGATGAGCAGCTTTGAACTGGGAAGGTGTTTTCTCCTATTTATTTCTTTATCCTTGAGCAATTGCCTTTACTGGTGCACATCATCCCTGTGTTATCCTGGCTGCTGCTCTTTCAGTGGGAGCTTTGTCTTGGAGCTGGGCCAGGGCAGGGTCAGGCTGGATCTCAGGGAAAGGTTCCTCCCCCAGAGGGTGCTGGGCACTGCCCAGGCTCCCCAGGGAATGGTCCCGGCCCCGAGGCTGCCAGAGCTCCAGGAGCGTTTGGACAGCGCTGCCAGGGATGCCCAGGGTGGGGTTGTTGGGGGATCTGTGCAGGGCCAGGGGTGGGACTGGATGATCCTTGTGGGTTCCTTCCAAGTCAGGATATTTCACAATTCTATGACTTCTAGTGATGCTTCAGAATCATCCAGAAGCTGCAGGCTCCCCCCCGCATTGCAGCAGGAGCTGCTGCAGAGTGACACAGGACACAGCAGAACTTCCAGTCTCTCGGGAAACCCTCTTTTCAACAAGAGGTGCACTGGTGTGGCATGAAAATGCCTCAGAGGAGAGCATGGCATGCCTTGGGTCTCCCTCCAGCTTTTCCTCCATGGATAAGAGGCTTCACCAGCAATTTTCCTTCGAGTGAGAGGAGCAGAAGGGAGTTTGCCAGATGAACTAAACCCCCTAATTTTGTAAGAATTTTAGTGAGAGGTGAAAGCAATTAAATAGAGAAAAACGGAGTGGGGTCACACCTCCATGACTTTCCCAGCATTCAATATTTGCTGAGAAATTCCTTTCATGGAAAGCAACACAGTGAGAAGCCCCTTGCACACCAGTTTCCTCAATGATCCATGTGAGCAAAGCTCACCTTGCCTCTCCTTTTTAGTTTTGAGTAAATGAGGAGAAAAATCTCTCCAGCTCCAAAACACTGAGGTTCAGTCATTAATTTTCCATTTGAAGGCAGTCAAGGTTCCCGGAGCTGCTGTGGCCCATTTCTCCATGCCGTGCTGTCTGTGCTGTGCATGCCAAGCTTGGTGCCAACAGGGGTTTCCATCCTTTCCTTTCTTTTTGCAGTAGAAGGATTGGAGGGATGGGGAGGACCAAGAGATGAGGGTGCTTAAATCAAGTAATTCTTCACAGGGAAATCAGCAGCTTCACAGGTTAAATCCACTCTTGGGCAGTGAATGAGCGAAGAAGGAGAGAAAGAGGATCCAGATGTGGCCAGGAGCATCCAGGACTTCAAAACATCCTCAGGAGCCATGGGGGAAAGGCAGGTCCAGCTCTGCTGCAGGCAGAAGGCACTCGAGTCTCTGGATTTCTCTCTTCCCATTCAAATTTTTTTTTTAAATTTTTTTAATTGTTTTTCACTGCTGCTGGGGAGAGATGCCAAGTTAGGAAGCTGCCTCACTTGTACATTGCTGCTACCCAAAACTGATGCCTTGCCAATATGTCCCATCTTGGGATCCCTGCTTGGGCTTAGGGAGTGTGAAACCAGCTCAGAGCTCCAAATTAACCCATGAGTCACTGTGCAGGAGGAACTGGGATGTGGAGGAACATGCCAGGGATCCTCAGCTCTGACCCTGCCACAGCCATGAGAACACATGACCTGTAGACAGAGGTGATGAATGCTCAGCTCCCTCCCAGACTACATCTGCTCCAGGACTTTTTAAAAATAAATCTTAACTGAAAACCTAAAATACTAAGAAGAGTTTTGAGGTTTTAAAATGCTCCTTGGAAATACTTTCATGATTTTGGTTCCAGGCCAAAACATCTTAGATTTTCAACAACTGAAAGCTGAATGCTTTGCCAATAAAATATCGCTTGGGCTTTTGATCTTCTAGTGGAAAAAAAAAAAACCAAGAAAGAAATACTTACTTTATTAAGGAAGAAAACAGTAATCAATCCCAAAGTGCAAAAAAATATATATTTGACTGGGAGTTTTTGATGAGCCCTGACTAATTTTTTCCCTTTATTGTAGGAAAAAGATGGAGAAAAGAGAAACACCATCAGGTTGGCGATGGCATCAAAGGATATGATTGTATACTGTTATATTGTACATGAATATTATTGAACTGCTGAAAAAAGCCACTCCCTTGGGTAAAGGAAGCAGTGCAGGTACTTTTAAAGTGCATCTCTTTGGAAACAGGATTGGCTATTGAGTGGAGCAGGGAGATCCCGCAGAGCAGGGGATATTAGGGACAGACACAGAGAACATCAGCTCAGCTCCAAAGTCCACATTCATAAAAGCTCATACATAAATACAGATGACAAGTATTGATTTTCCTTTGCAAGCTGAGTGCTTTCTTCTGGCTAATGAAATGCAGCCCCTTCCTTAGAGAGAGGTCACAGTGTGGTGTAGCCACGAAGGTTAAATGGGGTGGGAAAACAAATAATGCTTCTCTGAGGGAAACTGCAGCTGATCTGCCCAGGTTGTACCTGCTGGAAAATATCTGTCCCAGCCTGGAAATATGAATTCAGACAAAAGCATTTTGTGTTAAGAGCAGTGCTGGCACACACTAAAGTGTGTAGGGTTTCTGCTGGAATTTCTCAGTCTTCCCTGAAATCCAGAATGACTTTTTTTTGTCTTTCAAACTTGAACTATTTTGCTGTGATATTTCAAAATTGCATGATGTGGATCCCTCCCAGAAGACTGATTTGGGTGGAAATTTACTTTCAAAGCCTTTTTTAAGGTTATGTTTGTTTTAGTTTTTTTTCTCATCTACTCTCATCCATGGAGGAACTCCTAATCCAAGAACAGAGTCAGTGGTGGGGAAGGGGATAAGAAACACTTTTACTCGACTGAGAAATTGGGCCTAATGCAAGGTGTCCCTTCCCATGGCAGGGGTATGGAACTGGGTGTTCTTTGACGTCCCTTCCAACCCAGTACCATTCTGGTATTCTAGGACTCTATGACTTCCTCCTCCACCATCTGAATCCCAGGTATGTTTTTGACTTGTGCAGCTGGGCGACTCTAGACTGTGGCTTCTGTGGCCAAATTTGCCAGATCAATGTGACACTGCACCATCCTCTTGCAGCAAAAACTGGGAAAGCGGTGTCATCTCTCTCGTTTTCGGGAGCCCATGACACTGAGCATCGCAATGAGGAAAGAGCCGCTGACTCTGCACCCTCCATGCCCCAAGAGCGCTGCCCGTGCCCCTTCCTGCAGTGCCAGCCCTGTGCTGCCTGCGAGGGACTGCTGAGCTGCCTCCTGTGCCATTAAGATTCCTCTCACGCCGAGCAATCGCTCTCTCCGAGCGCGAGAGAGCCCAGCCGGGCTTTTCTCTGCCGTTGTTTTGCAGCTCTGCCCACAGTGGTGCAGAGCTGCTGGCTCAGGCTCTGCCGGGAGAAGGTTGCAAAGAACAATGTGTGTTTCATTTCCAACGGCACGGATGATTATCTGCCTCTTGCTCATGGTTTGTTATGATACATCCCAACCTTTATTGTGCCACATGCCCTGGGAAGAGTTTTGTCCAGTCCATCCCTCAATGCACCTTTGCCTCCAGAAGATTTTAGCCTACCTGCTAAACAGGCACTCCAATTATCTGAAAAATGTTGCCTCTAAATCCAGTTTTTCCCTCCTTCCCAGATACATTTTACTTTCTCAAACACTTTGGTCCTGAACAGCGTCAGGGTCAGTGTTAAGGATATTTCGAGGACGGCTCTGCTTTGATGGGCTGTAACAAGAGACAGACAGCCCCTGAGTGACCTGCCCCTCATTAGTGCGGTGCCATGGCTGGGGAAACGGGTTTAAACTCATTCCAAACTCTGTGAGGGTGACTCAGCCGCTTGAGGCTGGATTTTGAAGCCGGGACACCTGGCTGCATCCCGCTCCTGCTCCGCTGGCCTCGCTGTGCCACTGCCGCTGTAGTTTGTCACATGAGCAAGTCAAGAGGCGTTAATTACCCTCCAGCAAGGGGCAGAAGGCCACAGAGCCTGCGGTGAAGGCGCCTGCATGTCCTTCCTGCTTAGCACCGAGCTGTGATACTCTTTGGGAAGAGGAACTGTCGTTGAGGGCGTGTGAAATTCCGGCTCAGTTTCCATGTGCCAGAGGCAGGGAGCTGGGGGAGCCTGAGGGATGGGTGTTTGCAAGTGGTTGTGAAGCACAGGGAGCGTGGGGCCGGCCATCAGAAATAGGAACACGGTGCAAAAACAGTCCTTGCAACATCTGAAGAGCCCCTGAGCAGGGTCAGTGCCTTCCCCAGCTCCTGCTTGCTCCTTCCAGGCAGGAATAACCCATTTCTTGCCAGGCATACTGGGTGTCCCCAGGGTGGACCCACAGCCTCTGGTCATACCCAGGGTGGCTCAGGAGAAGGGCAAGACCCCCCTGATGGACACTGGCAGACCACTTCACCATGGACGATCTGGATACACAAGTCAGATGCCCCTGCCACCTGAACACACCTCCCTGCTATACAACAGGCTTAATTTGCCTTGGAAAGAGTCAGATGAATCTTGAAGGGGCTATTCCTGCTGGGCTAGGAGCAGACATGGCCGAGTGCCGCTCTGTGTCCACCACCGCTCACCTGGGGCTGCGGCTCAGGCACCTGGCGAGCCCCAGGGCTGCCAAGGGGACGCTCCCGGGAGCAGCAGGATGCTCCCAGGAACAGCTGCTCTTTGCAGGGATGGACAGCTCTGCACGGAGCACGGTGTCACTGTAGAGCAGTTAGCTCCCATTTATATCCGTTAGATGTGTGATTAGTGTCCTATTAATGCAATTAGCGCAGTGGCATTAGCGAAAGTGTGCAGTTGGCACCGAGGCAGCTGCAGCTCAGCTGTTGAGCACCACACAGCGCCAGTCTGAGGGTGTTGGGGTTTATCTGAGCTTGGTGAAAGGGGACGGCTGGTGGTCCCCTCCCCAAGCACTGGACAGGCTGGTTTCTATGGGCAGCCCTGGCTGTGCACCCCCACCTGCTCCCTGCTTTCTTCAGCTGCAATAAAAAGCAATTTCTCACCCTCCGTCCTTGCTTCAAACTCCCAGAGCTGTTTCAGGGAGCTGACGAGGGGTGTCTCAGCTGCTTCCCAGAGCTGCAGGATGGGGAGCTGGGGTTTATCCTTTTAGGAGGTCAGAGGACCAAATCTGACCTTGGCTGGACACAGGTCCTTTTCTAAGCCTTTTATTCTCCTTGTGACGGTCCATATGGTCACTGCCAGGGGGGTGAGGGTGGACAAGGGGAGGAATCACATGTCTGCCCACCCCCAGCCATACCCTGGCCCCATCCCACTTTGGCAGGATATCAGCCCATGTCACAGCTTGGCTTTTGGAGTCTGACAAACTCTGTTTGCCTCCTTCCTCCCCACAGCACCAACACCGCTGGCCTTTCAGGATGTCAGGGAAGGAGAAGGACTGTGTGGAATGGGGACAGGCTGTGGAGGGTCCATTTCCATCCAGCTCCACCAGAGATGTCACCTTCTCAACCACCAGTGTGAAATCCCCAGCCATTTTCTGGAAAGACCAAGAAGCCACTGGCCTCCTCTGACCAGTGCATTTGTGGGTAAGGGCTGAGCAGAGGAAGCTGTGGAACAGCAAAGTTCCCTGCCAGCCCTGGCTCCAGTGAGGATGTCTGACTTTGGGAGAGCTTCTGACAATCTTGATTAACAGCCTCTTCATCTATTCACCCTGGTGATAAGCCATGGGAGCTCTGGGCCGTTGTGGCCCTATAATCAAGATGGTTTGAAAGAAGCAATTTTCTCCTCCTGCAGCCCACTTAATTCTCTTTTAATTGCTTCCCATTTTGCATAGATTTCCCTCGTTTGCCATGGCACTGGCTCCACACTTCCCCCTCTCCAGCGGTGCTTGACTTGTGCCTTGTTTTGCCAGGTTGGGATCTGTGATGGTTTGGGCTATGCCAGGGACTTCAAAGCTCCCCACGCAGTTCAGGTGTAACATGCCTGAGTTGCAACTTTTATAGGAGAAAATCTCCAGGGACTGGACTAGGCTTTGTTCCTTGCTATTGCATTAGGTGTGGGGGCATTGCTTTTGGGAAAAGAAATGGAAAAGCATGGGAATTACACACAGGTGGGAGATCTAGTGGCAGGAAACTTACCTTCTCTGGAAAAAAATAAGCCCTACCAAGCAGAGTTAATTGTTTAAGACAAAACTTTTTCTCTGGGGGTCAAAAGCGATGGATGTAGCCCTTGTAAGCTGATCTGAATTAAAATATGTGGGGTTTATCCATTTTAATGTTGGGTTTATGTGCAAGGGCTAACAACAAGGAGAAAAGGAGTTAAAACCCCCGTGACCAAAGAAACAGGGAAGCTGATGAAAATTTTGATAAGGAGCTGCAGACCAGCATCCAGGTGGACTCAGCTGTTTTGGGAGCACCTGATCCTGGGTGGAAGCAGTGGGGCTGCTCCAGAAGGGGGTGAGATGCACTCAGATCCAGTTTGTGATTTATGTGTCAAACCCCAAAATTCTGGCAGTGGGAAGTCATTCCCCCTTTTCCTGGTACTCCAGGCCCTTGTCCAAAGTCGCTCTCCAGCTCTCTTGAACCCCCTTTAGGCACCTGAAGGGGCTCTAAGGTCTCCCTGGAGCCTTCTCCTGGCTGAACACCTCCAGGCTTCCTCTGAAATCACTGGAGAAGGTCCATGTCCTTTCTTTTTTGGGGTCTCCAGAGCTGGACACAGCACTCCCTGCATGGAAAGCTCTGTGGGACAGGACATTCCCCAGAGAAAAAACCAGTCTACTTTATGTGCTTATTCAATGTGCAGCCTCTAAACACACCTTACCCACATTAATGCATTAAAATATAGTTCTCTTTAGCCACCCAAATAATTTTCATTAGAAACATGAGCATTTCTATTACTCTGGCTTTGGCTAGTGATGGAGTGTCAAACTCCAATCAGGATGCAATCATTCTTGCCTATAATCCAACGCTTTTCCTGAATATCTCATCCTATTTTCCTTTTGAACTAGCTGGCACAGTCACACTGCTTTTTCCTGACTTGTAGTAAGATCCTGCTTCTGTGCTTGCGTGTTTCATTTTGAGGCTGCAGTTTCCCCTGTTTGTGTTTCTCCAGGTCTCTGGCTCCTGCTGTGCCAACAATTGTTCCTCTGCTATTGGGATTGCTGGAAGTGCTTAACCCAGGGCTTCCCTTTTTGCCCCATATTTCACATCCCCACAGGCTTCTTCAGAGTCACCAGCTCCTTGGGACTCTCCAGCCACCCCACTGCAGGAAGACCCTCATCCAGCCTCCAAGACCTCACCTGGCACCCCCAGAGCTGCAACCAGGAGACCCTACTTGTTGCAACATCACTGGATCATCTGCTCTTCCAAAGGCTGGCTTCATCCCAAACAAAGCTTCCTTCTGGAAGCAGAGAGATGTTAATAGTCCCTGGCAGACAGAGAAGATCCTTTGGGACCAAGCCCGGGGCTCTGACACCTCATGTTTGGAGGTCAGCCACACTCAGCACACAAACCCTGAAGACTTTGTGCTGGCTGGGCTTTGACAGCTGTGTCACCAACACCATGTGCTGGGAAGGGCAGGCAGGGACAGGTCCTTGGTGATTTGCCTCCATGAAAAACGGGGAGGCAGAAAACGAAGCAGCCAAGGACCAGGAGGGGACATGGGCATCTGGATCTCAAGCATCTGCGTTGGACCCACTGGGTACTGGCCCTGTGGGCACAGTGCTGAGTGAGGGAAGTTGTGACCGTTCTCCTGCTGCACCCAAAATTAGGGTCTGGCAGGGCAGCTGGACACATCAGCCAGCTGGCTGGAAGTGGAAGCTGCTCAGAACAGACAGCAGTCGTGTTTGGTGGGGTTGGCTGGATCAGGGTGGGATGCGGGGGACATTTCCCTGGGGCAGAAGGAGGCTCTGGGCTGCTGAGGAGGGTCCCAAGCCCCCTTCACACTGATGTCTCCTGAAATGGGTCTCAGACCTGGATGGAGGATGCTCTGGGGCTGGAGGATGCTCTGCAGCAGAGGTGTCTGTCAGGACGGTGCTCAGCCGGCAGAGCCCAGGATTTCCCAAAATCCATAGCAAATCTGTGCCTCAGTTTCCACACTAGCAGGAGGCTCAGCAACAGATTTCAGCAGCCTGAAAGCAACTTTCCCATGGAAAATTTTGCCTAACAGGGAGGAGGGCAGGGCCAGGGAGCTCAGCCATGGTGCTTGCAGGGTCTCTCCTGGTGTTGTGATGGGAGCAGGTGTATGGAGACTGCAACTGTTTCTAAACAAACCTGGAAAACCTGGACAGTCCTTGGTGCACATCCCCATGGATGAGGGTGCCAGCTGGGAGGATAGACTCGGTTGTGGGTGAGCACATGAATTCCTGGTTGTGGGATTAACCCATCCCTGCTCTGTGCAGGTGCCAATTCCAGCAGGCTGTGTGATCACACACCTCTGCTGCCTTCAGCACAGCCTGGGGGCTCCTTGACGATCCTTTTCTCCATGGCTGAGCAGACGAGCTCTCCCATGGAGTCACTTGTGTCTCTGATCTTTAGTTTTCCTCCAAAAAAACATGGAAAAATATGTCCCTTTGAAATTTGCATGAGAGTGGCAGAGCTGCCTGTCTCCCACCACCACGTGTGTCTGAGAGCCATTTAACTGTGACTGTGGTGACAAATGTCAGCGCGAGCCTCGTGCTGGAGAGAGCAGTGAAGGAGGAGGCGTTGGAATTAAAGGATGAAATATTTATTTGGGAGTTTGACAGTGCTGGAAGGACAACACATCACAGACAAGAGGCATCTTGGGGCGGACAGTGCTGAAAGCCACAACTGAACCCATTGGGCTGTAAAGCTGCCACGAGATTTCCTCTCCCTCCCCAGCTCCCACTCTTTCCAGAGTCCTTACCTGCCTGGGAAGGTACAGCAGGGCTCAACATCCAGGAATGGCCCAAAGCTGTGGACCACCAGACAGATATTTGTTGTCTGAGGAAGGGGAATGACAGTCCTGCTTTGCTTTAAATATCAGCCGTAAACCCTCCGATTGATGTGCCATGGAACTGGGAGGTCCTGGCTCTGGCAGTGGGGATACTTGCACAGGGCAGCCTCGTTGGAAGGTGGAATGAAGACATAGATCCTCCACAGGGAAGCAGGATCATGAGCTTCTCTCTGTCTCTGCCCATTCAGGCTCTGGATGGCAGGTTTTCTCCATTGCTGGCTCTTGGTTTGCTGGGGTTGTATCTCGGGCCACCCATACTTTGATCCTAGGTGGTGGGGCTGAGGGTAGGGAGTGACTCCACGGCTGGAGACAACCTCCATGGTGGGTTTAATGTGTCAACCACATAAAGAAGCTAAATAAAAATCCATCTCTGTGTGGTGGAGAAGCTCCTGTGCCTCATCACACTGGGATGTCCCATAGCACAAGATCCCATCCTTGGGGTCCCGTTTTGCTTTTCCCGGCCCCAAGAGGTACCAGGACAACATAAAGGGTTAACACAGGATGATCTCAAGAGGCTTCAGCCTTGTCAAGAGGACTGGATTGGCAGGACATTAATCTCAGAGTTACCTGATAATTTTAAATACAATCATGTAATCAGCAGGAACCTGTAATTATTATTTATGTGCATGGTGCTTACTTAATTACAGTGCTCTCCAAGGCTCTGTGTGATCAACAAATTAATTCTGCATCAGAAGAGCTTGACCAGAAATCTGTTTGTGTCTAAATTTCACTTGTAAACATTGATGTATGAAATGAAATTCAAGTTTAATTGGCCCTCCCTCCTGCTATGAAACACATGACATTTTTATTCTGTGCTAGCTCGGCTGGCAAGGGGTGTCATATATGGACTTGTGTATTTGGCCCTTGCATATTAAGTGATTTTAACTTTGCTCATCAAGTGTGCTAATTGTTAATCATTGTTTATTCAAATTACCTATCACCCTGTTAAAAGTTAGTAAGTTTTAAGAGTTAATAACCCAAGTAAGTTAATTAAGAAGTGCTTCACATGGTTCTTTGTTAAAATCCTCCCAAGTTTAGACAATCACCTGTCAGTTTTTCTCTCTTACCATCAAAACTGTTTATGTTTAAATGCTATTACCTTGTTTTTAAAAATTTCTAGAATGTTTGTAGTTGAATGTAAGGTTTTTATCAAGTGTTTTTATGACTTTTTTTAAGAATGTTTGGTAAGTTTGAAAGCCTTGCCANGGGGAAAACTTGGAGGACTTTCTCCAGCCCTGATGGTACTTGTCTGGAAAACCCATGTGGGATTCTCTTGGATGAAATGGTGTAGATACCTTCATGGAGAGCCACCTCCACGCTCTGGGCACATGGATTTGAGGTAGAAAGGAGACAAAAAAGCCTTTGGACCAGTGGGATGCTGAGCCCAGTGCAGTGTGAGGATGCTCCCATGGAAGCTGGGGAGGGGCCATGCCAAGGTTGTCTTTTCCAAAAGATAAACATTCTCTGAAAGTCCTTGTGAGAAGAATTGAAGTAATTTTAATCAAACGAGACAGAGAATACACACACTTCTCCAGCTACGAAACACAGAGTCACTTCAGTTGGAGCAGACCACCAAGAGGAGACGGGAAAAACACTGATGTGAACACAGAAGCTTCTGTTTGGGTTTCTTTCTTTGGTTTTTCAATTTCCAGTTTCTTTCCACCAAAAGACCCCACTTTAGAAAAATCCAAATTGAACATGTAGCAAATAATTTTCTGGCAACATCACTTGCAGGGATGATGAAAAAAGCTCTCTGGGGCATTTCCCCTTCTCTGTTGCCAGCAGATCTTCATTAACTCCTGCCAAAGTACCCGACAGAGAAACCAAGACACAGGAGAAGACACAAGTCTACTTGTAGGGCACCAGCAGAAGCTGGGAGCTGCCACTTTTCCCATTGCATAACTCCAGGGGTCTTTTTCACTCCCGTATTTTGGAGAAGGGGCAGTTTCTGGGACTGGTGGCAGTGGCTGAACTTGAACAAAGACTGAAACATCAGTGCAGGGTATGGTCTGTGTTGTGGTCACTGTGTCATACCGGGAGCTGTTGCTGTTCCCAGCAGCTTATTGGAGTCAATGGGATATTTTCAGTTTGGCTGCACTGTTGCCGTGAAGGTAGAAAACCAAAATGGGAGGGAAGCGGGGGGAATTTGCTCCAAACTACTGAATTTCACAAATGTTTGAAGAAAGAAATGAGAGGTTTTTCCCTATGCCTCCTTTTAAATAAAAAAATGCAAGATTTTATTCCCTTCTGTGGTATATCCTGAAGAAATCACAGGAGTGCTGCAATTTCAAAGATGCTTAAATCTCCCCAGGGCAGAAAACACTTATGCCTGTTCTTTATAGTGGGGAAACTGAGGCACAGAAGTGGGAAGGGGCTCTCACCAGACCCTGTACAGCCCCAGTGGCAAAATCCCTGGGATGCAGAAGGCAGACAGTCCATAAACCTGCTGTGATCTAATCCCTGCCTGGGCATCCTCAGACCCTGTATGGGGCAAGGAAGGGTGGTTCCAAAGAGGTCAAGGCAAACCCATCCACTTGCATGGACCTCTCTGCTCAGCTGCTTTCAGTGACCACATGGAAGAGGGCAGTGGGAGAGGGAGAATTGGGGACAATCTGGAGTCCCCAGCATGGGGACAGAGATAGGAAGGGAGGGAAGGGAGGAAAGGAGGCTGCTGCTCCTCCAAGGCACTTAACCTCAACGTGGGGATGGTTTGGTCCCATCCCCTGCACAAGAGCAAGGAGCAGCTTTGGCACTGGACCCAGCTGCCCAGGTAAAAGCAGGGCAGGGAGGAGGGGGCAGATCCATGGCCTGTCCCTGTGGTAGCTGCCTTTGGGAACCTCAGCCACCACTCCACTGCAGGGCTCCCTCACCTTTCCACCCTCTGAGCAGGGACATGAAGTCAGCCTGAGGTCCAGGGCTTTGCAGAGACCTGTGGATCCATCTGGGCTGGACCAGAGGATTTGACTAATTCCTGTGCTTCCCTCCAGATCAAGCCCACTCTGTGTGGCTGTTCAGAGCCGCTAGGACCCATCCCCATGGGATGGGGGTTCCCTCCCCTCTCCCACCCCATTGCTCTACCCCATCCTTGGTGTCAAGATGAGAAATGACCTGCTCAGACCAAGCAGCAGTTACAGGACATCTGGAGACCCAGCAAGAGACATGGGAAGGACTCAACCCCAGTGGTACAAAAACACAGTCGCATGAAGCAATGTCTACAACCACTCCAGGGCTCTCTATCCATCCTATTCCAACACAGAGGTCTTTGGCTTCTCTAGAGGGTTCCCCGCTGCCAGCAGCATTCCAGCACGTGCTCACTGGAAGGCTGACCCAGCTTCCCAGGGAATTAGCCCCATAAGCTGCCTCAGCAATGTCCTGGTGTCCTGTCACCTCAAAGGAGACAAACCCCATAAGGGCAGTGGCATCGGACATCATGCCCAGGATGTGCAACCTCTGCAGGCTCCTCTGGCTCCTTCTGCCACGCCAGAAGGTCACACAGCTGCCAGGGAGATGACAAAGCAGCGTCTCAGCTGTCCTGTCCTCCAGGCCTGCCCAGCACGTGGGGCAGGAGCTGTGCAGGTGTCCCATGACCGAGTGAGTTCGTGCTCTCCTTGCAGGGCTGGGGCCACGGGCAGGACCTGGCTCTGTGCCGTGCCCCCTTCCCAGGGGTCCCCCGCAGTGGGGACGTCGGCTCCCGGTGCGGCCGCTCGCTCCCGGCTCAGACAGCCGTGGATTGCTTGATGCTGTGGAAGCTGACGCGGGTCGGGGAGGTGGGGATGGACATGGCCCTCGCCACGCGGGCACGGATGGAGTGCTTGTCCTGCCACCGGTGCCACCGCTTCCGCACGGCCGATCGCACCTGCGCGAGATGAACAGGGGACATTTAGTCATCACGCAGAGGCTGTTCAGAGGCACCAGCTGTCCTTCTCCTCGGTCTTCCAGCCAAAAAAGCATTAATAATAAGTCATTTGGTAACAAAACAGGTTAACGTGGGGTAAACTTTCCTGAGCCAGCAAAGGTGTGTGAGCATTTGGAGGAGGCAGAGGAAAGAGCTGCCCAAATATTTGGCCCCAGGATTCACTTCTACTCTCAGCTCCTTTACTTTCTGCTGTTTGTGTTATGGGTAAGAGCCTGGGAGATGTTCTCATCCATGTGCAATCCACATGTGCATGGGGCTCACCCTGGGGAAGGATTTCCCTGGGATGAGGAGGACCCTTGTCTCTGCTGCACCAAATCACACAGGTGCACCCTGAGAGCATCTGTTCTTGGGGGTGGATTTTCCTCCTCCAGAGGAGGAGACAGACAGCAGCCATTCCTGTCTGGGCAAAATCTGGGGCTGCAGATGTACCTGGGGCTGCAGGTGAAGCAGCAACTCTGATCATCAAAGACCTTCAGATGGGGAATTAGGGACAAGCACCCTCCAAGCCCTGTGCAGCGGTAGAGCCTCGGGCTGAACTTGTCTGCTTGCAAGGAAGGGTGTAGACCCCCACAAAAAACCCCAGCCCCCTGTGCTCACCTCGCTGTTCAGGAAGCAGTAGAAGACAGAGACGAAGAAGCCCTGGAAGGAGACAAGCAGCAGAGTCACAGCCAACAGGTACCCCCAGGCCAGGAGCTTTGGAAGAGCCCTGGGGTTTGGGGACGTCTGGTTTTGGGGGGAGGCAGAAGGGGATGAGGCATCAGCCAGGATGGGCTCCTCCGCAACCCTTGGTCCTTGAGAGGACTGGGATAGAAGCCAGTGTGGAGGACCATTACCTGGAAGGACTCCAGAAAGGAGTTGAAGTAGATGAAGACTATCCTGGAGATCTCATCCTCCCCTGGGTTGACAAAGAACAGCATGTAGGTGATTCCCAGCAAGGGCAGCAGCACCAGTGTGGCCTTGACTGCTTTCCTAGGAAGAAAACAGGGATCTGAGCTGCTACAGTGCAGCCCTGGGCACAAGGACTCTGCCCATCCCACTCCCAGCACCAGCATAGCTTGGACTGGTCTGCTGGGACTTGAAAACCAGTGACTGGGGGAGGACGGAGCCAAGTTGGGCTGTTTTCCAGTGCAATTCCCCAGGGACTGGACTGGTTTGAGCACTGGGCCCCTGCTCTGCTTCTCCACCCGGAAAAGGGCAGTGGAGAGCAGAGGCCTGACCTTGAGCTGGCATGGAATGATTGCTTGGCTGATCTACAGCTCAGTTAAAAAGGACGTAAGGAGGGTATAATAATTCACACCCTTCAACATGGGTTTATGAAAACCTCATCTCAGGTAATTAATTTGATATCTTGATGAGGTTAAAAGTGCAGTTTGGGAAAAGTCATGGTGCTGATACAGAGTGTGGGAAGGATTGGGGCTTGGCACCTCATTCCTTTGGATCAGGGGACAAGAACAATGCCAAGTCATTGCTTTTTGCTTAAAGATCCTGTTAATAGACAGATTCCAACAGTAGATGAACACAGGGAAGGTCATCCCTGGAGGGTATGAGCTGGGCAGGGAGGGGGTCTGGGACCTGTTTTGCATCTCTGACCTGGAGGAGAGAACAGTCCCTAACACAAATGGGCTGATGACATGAAGGAGCTGGAGGGAACCGAGGACAGGAGCTGGAAAACTGCAGTACAGCACATTCCCTGGTGTAGCTTCTCCAGGGGAGAGCCATGGCAGCAGGGGACACATCAGCTTTTTATCATCTAAGGTGAGCAGGAGCCTTCCAGGGCTCTCTCTTGCCTGGTTTAAGCAGGAGTGCACAGCTTATAACCTACCAAGTTCTCCATGTTTTCCTGTCCCACAGAATATTTCTGGGGAATGAAAATGTTCTCCTGGCCAAAGGGGATAAACCCTTCCAAAATGAGGCATGTACTGCAAAACCAAAGGTCTGTCAAAATTGCTGACTGAGGCCAACCAGCCTTTTCCCAGAACCTTTATCTTTGCTTACCTCAAGCTGAACCCCTCATCCCTGTTCAATACACTGTGATGAGGAAAGCTGGCATTTCCCAATAATAGAACCAGAATTTTTCAGTTTTCAGCTGAAAAAGCCACCCTCCACCTCAAAACAGCTTCACTTGACCCAGCACACAGAGGGATTCCCCAATTCCTGCCCACAAAACGATCCAGACAGTGGCAATGATGAAGCCCAAAGTGTCTTCTGTTCCAGGTACTTTGGGAAGCTTCTCTGACCATGCACCTCTTATGTTGTCTGCAAAATATTCCCCAGCCCGCAAGGAAGGGTTAACTCTTCCTGCCTTGTGCTGTGGGAGTACTGTCTTCCTCTTTACATGGAGCTGTTGAGTTGGCATTGATTCATCATTCCTTCCTCAGCCTTTGCTTTTCTGTCAAGCAGTGATTTAATTCTCACCTCAATGCCAGGATTTGCAGCTCCCAGCCTGGAGAACTCATCAGGCCCCATGACAACAGGCTTTTGCAAAGAGACTCACATCCCAAGGGTTCACTTCAAAGGCAGAAACAGCCATCCACACTCTACATCGCAAGGCTCTCCCCGGCCAGGAGAACAACCCCAGATTTAATGACCCTGTGCCTCCAAAGAGCATTTGAGGTGCTCTTAGGTCTCTCCATGCTCCCATCCCCTTGCTGCCTGGCTAACGGGGCTGTTCCCATCCCCACTAATCACGGGGGAACCCAGTTCCTAGGCTGGCTTCCTGCAGGGTCGCTCATGCTCTTACCTGTACTGGATTGTCTCTGATGTGGTTGAAGCTCGAAGCTTCGTCATGAGGATTCGGACAATGTTGAATAGAAAAATGAAGTTGATCTGGGAGGAACAGGGTCCCTGGTTAGTGTCTGCTCCCCCAGCATTTCCTCCCATTTCCTCAGCAATGGGGGAGCCAGGGGAAATGGGAATGTTTCCTCTTGAACCTGATCTACTGCCTTCCATGCACCACGAGAGGATGTCTGCCTTGATTGTTTTTAGAACACTTGAACAATAAGGTTTAGGAGTTTGGTCAAGGGATCAGGGCATGCCAAGGGATTGCCAAGGAAGGACAAGCACTAGAGAAAGGGCTGAAGATAAAAAAAGTTGGAGGGACAGGAAGAATCTAAGGTGGAGAGTGGCTGTCATCACAGCCAGGATCTGCCTGGCTGCTCTCCCAGCTGCTTAATTGCTAATGAGGGGATGAAAAGGCATCCCTGGAGCTGAGCAGAACTGAGAGGAATTAGCAGTGGCCAGGCCACCTGATGGGCTGGGAAATGGGAAGCAGGATCAATTATTCCGTCATGCTGGTGATTTTTACTCCCTTGAGTTTTCTCAGCATTGGGCAAGGAGGAAGGAACAGTTCTGGGGCTTTGTGCATGGCTTTCACCCTGCCAACAGAGGCTGGACCCCCAGCTTGTGACCTGCCACCTCTGCTCTTCTTTGTCCCTCCCCAAAGGACAAAGCCCCATCAAACTGTGTTCCATGTGACCCTTGGTTCAAGCATTGCTGCTCAGCTGGGGGCCAGGAACAGAGAGGTGGAATTGGGATCAGGGAATGGAGTCAAGGATCCCAGGCTTCTGCAAATGCTTGGCAAAGCATCCACCCACACCCAAACAGTGCCAGGGCAGGGATGGAGGGACCTACTGATGCATGTGGGAGTCTGCTGATGGGACATCCCTGTCAGAGTGAGGTCTCCAGGCTCCCTCTGCAGCCCATCCCAAGCCCAAAATTGCTCAAGGGGCAGTGCCGTTGTGGAGCAGCAGAACCAGCCCCAGCAGAGTGAAGCTAAAGGAGGGGCCGAGACCCTGTACAGGAGCAGCTGAGTCCCACCTGCACACAGAAGGACTCTGTATTCAGCATACAAGGTCACTTTGCTCTTACCAGAAGCACCAGGATCATGGGGCCTTGGTAAATGTAGTCAGTATAAACTCCCGCTCGCTTCCCAAACCAGCACCTGCAAGGCAAGGACAAGTGGTGTCGGGGACAAGCGATGTCAGGGACAAGGAATGTCAGGGACAAGCCTGCCATGGGAGTGACCTGGATTGATTCCTGTCCTTGCACAGTCTCTGTAAAGTCACTGTCCGTGAGGTGAAAGCACTAAAACTCAAACTGCTGCAGCCATTGTGGAATATCTTCCCTGGGAACTCAGGAAAAGAGGGTGCATGTGGGCTTGTGGGAGAGTTTATGGGCCCTATATGGATGTGGGAACTGGCAGGACAAGCAGGGACACCCTCCTTGCAAAGGAGGTGACTGTCCCGCTCTGCTCTGCATGGGGGTGGCCTCACCTCACATCCTGGGGGCAGTTTTGGGCACAAGAATATAAGAAAGATCTAAAGCCATTAGAGACCATCCAAAGGAGGGACATGAAGATGGGGGAGGGTATGGAGGGGCTACACGAGGAGCAGCTGAGGTAATTTGGCTTGTTCAGCTGGAGCAGAGGACACTGAGGTCAGACCTCACCAGGGTCTGCAGCTCCTCCCCAGGGGCAGCTCCAATCTCCGCTCCCTGTGACAGGGACAGGACCCAAGGAAATGGCCTGAAGTTGTGCCAAGGAGGTTTAGATTGGAGCATTTCCAGAGGGTGCTGGGCACTGCCCAGGCTCCCCAGGGAATGGTCCCGGCCCCGAGGCTGCCAGAGCTCCAGGAGCGTTTGGACAGCGCTGCCAGGGATGCCCAGGGTGGGGTTGTTGGGGTGTCTGGGCAGGGCCAGGGGTCAGACTCGATGATCCTTGTGGGTTCCTTCCAGCTCAGGATATTCCATGATTCTCCAATCTCACACACACAGGTCCAGGTCAGCTCTGTTCCCAGCAAACCCTGCAGGAGCTCACTCAGGTGTATCCCTGTCCTGGGAACACCTTGTCAGGGTTGCTCAATTGGTGCCTGTGCGAGTAGCATGGGGCTTCTGAAGTCAGCAGGGAAAACTACCTCTGGAAAACAGAACGAGCTGCCCTTCATCTCAATGGGCTCCTTTCAACTTCCCATTCTGGGATGAACTCTCAGGTACCTGTTAAGACCTTCATTAGCACGTATCTGTGAAAATGGCTCAGGTGGGGGTAATTTAGATCTCTGCTGGTTAAATCGCAGCTCCTTTTAGCAAACCTATTGTAGGAGATCTGGTTTAATCTCTTTTCCCCCTCAAAAATCGCATTTGCCTTTTGAGGAGAAACAAGCAGGGGCAGGGCTGTAGGCAGGGCTTGTACTGCAGAGAGCTGAAAGGTGGGATAAAAGAAAGAATGGAAGAATATCATCCTTTTTTTCTTCCCTGACACAACTGATCCCTGAGGATTCAGGATAGAAAAAAGAATGGGGGAGAAGAGCAATCAGACTCACTTCTCGTTGTCATAGTAGAGCTTCCCGATGGCCCAGGCGATGATGATGGGAAAGGGGATACCTGCAGGGGAACACACAGGTGAGTCTCAGGGGTGCAAGGTTGCCACAAAGCCACACCATAATGGGGTTTTCTCACACACCAACCACCCAGTGAGATGATGTGTCCGTGCATATCCCATCCGCCTGCTCCTGGCACCCTTTTCACAGCTCTTTGTGTGCAAGAAGAACTGGAGCAGGGGATGGAGGGGGCATCACCCATCACTAAACCCTAGGTACCACTGGGTGAGGGGAAGCCTGGCACTCACACCAGCCGATGCAGATGAACATCCACTTGCGGAGCTTGTCCGTGGAGTAGGTGAGCACGATGGCAGTGTGTAGGTAGCAGCCCTCGCCGAACATCCAGAAAAAGTTGGTGACATGGAAGTAATTGTAAGCAGCAGTAACCAAGCGGCACCAAACCTGCCAGGAGACGTGGAGCCTGTCAAGCTTTGTGTCACAGTGGTGCAAACAATGCACAGAGCAGCCCAGATCCCGGCAGAGCAATCAAACCCATGTTTCTCATACACCTGGGCTGCCCACCAGCCACCAGCCAGCCTTATTTGCCCCCTGAAGTTGCTTTTGTAGCCACATCTTAGTGACTTCAAACTGAAAGAGAGTAGGTTTAGGGAAGAAATTCTTCCTTGTGAGGGTGGGGAGGCCCTGGCACAGGGTGCTCAGAGAAGCTGTGGCTGCCCCTGAATCCCTGGAAGTGTCCAAGGCCAGGCTGGCCAGGGCTTGGAGCCACCTGGGATAGTGAAAGTGTCCCTGCCCATGGCAGCGGGGTTGGAACTAAATGATCCTTAAGGTCCCTTCAGACCCAAACCACTTTGTGGTTCTGTGATCTCCAGGGTCCTCACACCCCCCACCTGCTCAGGTCTGGACTCAGCCTGGCAGAGCTGCACCTACCACGTTGCTCTCGTGCACCTCTGGGTTCATGGTGAGCTGCACCACGAACCACGTGGCATTGCGTAGGATGAAGGCTGTGATCAGGTTCCAGTGGATGATGTTCCTCAGGCACCGGATGCTCCTGGAGAAGGGTGGAACAAGGCACCATCAGAGCAGGGGGACTGGGGACAGTGCTGTTTGTGGAGCTGAGTGTCTCTGTTGGGACCCCAAGAGTGACCTGCTGGGATCATGCCTTGGGTGAGGTGGACAGGAAGAAGACCAGGAGGTGGAAGGCACCAAGGAGGACCTTCTGCCTCCATAACCAGGTGCTTTAAAAAAGCAGCAGAAGAAAAACAGCCCTGAGATAGGCAGGATCACTCCAGCCTGGGGAGCAGTGGCTGTGGGGGAGGAGATGGCAAAGCACAGGGGCTGGGTCCATCCCTGCCCGAGGTGATCTCGCAGGAACACGGCAGCAGGTTTGTCACTCACCGCAGGCGCATGAAGAGGACAAAGGCCACGAGGAGGGCCCCCAGCGAAACACAGTGGCCCAGGTAGTTGATGATGACGGCAATGTGGTAGTGCAGCTTGCTCTTCCTCTGGCAGGGGGGGACATAGGCAGAGGGTCAGCAGCAGCCCCAGTACCAGCACAAACCCAACTCTGCCACCACATCACCTCCAGCAGCTGCACCTCAAATTTTGAGCTCTTTTTCAGGAAATTGGAGCCCGCCCAGGGACAGGCCAGTGGGAATGGAAGGAGATGGGACTAATATGGGAAGGAGAGGCACCAGCCTGGTTTCACTTATACCAGGGCAGCTCACAGGACAGCTCAGTGCTGGGACATCCCAACCCATCCTCTGCAGAAACCCTGCTACAATTCAGCTGAGCTCACTGGAGTCTTATATCTCAGTTCATCCCACATTGCCCTGGGGGCAGCTGAGAGGCTGGGATGAATTTGGGCAGAGGGAAGGTGCGAGTGATAATTGAATTAATTGATCACTCCTGCTGTTAGACACTCATCCAACCTGTGATTTAGCAATTAAGCAAGTGAGAAAATCATTCCTGGCAAGATATATCAGCATCTTAAATACCAGAGTTGATATCAACTGCAAATGAAAAACTCATATCTCTTCTCCTCTCCTTCAAGGGGTGGCTTGACGTACTCAGGGGCTTGTAATTCTTGATCCCCATTTTTTTATCTCTTTCAGCTTCCTAAATATCTCCATTATTTCATTGCTGGCACGGAAGGACGGGGTTTTAACTGAGTGCTGTGTGCTGTGTCAGGAGGGAGCTGCAGGAGAGTGACAGGGCTGATCTGTACCCAGAGGCCCTGGGGAGCTCCCACTGCCAACCCTCTTGGATTTTTAATGGAAATGGAAACAGGCATGGCTTTATTTCTTATGAGGAATAAAAATGCAAATCAAGAAGGGAGTCATAATTGCCACATGCAACTTTATCACTGGGATGCTGCTGCATGCTCAGCGCTCAGCTCTCAGCTCCCAAGGGCTGCTCCTGGCCTGAATGCTGTTGCCTTTCAAAACTCCATCATCTGTCTCTCACCCTCCTGCCAAGAGCCCAGGGACTCCCCAGCTCCTACCTCTTCACTGAGGATCTCCTGGCACTGGGAGTAGTTGACACGTGCTGCCCAGCTCCCGTTAGCGAGGCATTCTCTGTACCCATTATCTGAAAGAGAGGATGCCCATCCAAGGGTTAACACAGCGTGGGATGGGCACAGGCATGTGACCTGACTGTCACTAATGCAGGGCACTGGCCAGTGGCATTTTCTGCTTTGAAGGCAGCTCAGCTACTGCCTTGGTCACAATTGCAGAACCAAAATCCTTGGAATATTTCAGAACTGCTCAAGAGCTTTGGGTCTGCACCAGCTCTGCCCTGGGCACTGGGGGACCCCAACACCTCCTCATCATGCACAGGGATGCAGCAGAAGCAGCACCAGTTAGACTCTTCTTCCCTTTCTCTCTGATGTTTGCTTGGGTGATCATGTGCCATCCCAGGGGCTTTCTTGCCTCCCAGCGAGGACAGTAGGTGGCAAGGCTAATTGGGAAGGAAAGGCCACGGCGCCCCAGAGAGTCTGTGATTGGTGTCACCAGCAGGGTGATGCCAGCACTGGGGTGAGTCTTGGCTTCCATTAATGGGAGACCATGAACCTCGTCAGTGTGATGGGGTGGGAAGGGCTCACAGACAGGCTCAAGTCACAATTAATGCAGAGAGGCTCCTACAGCCACACAGGAGGCACCACAAAGCAGGAGCTGTGTCTGTGCCATCCTCCATGGCTGCAAGAATGTGCAGGATGAAAAAATTTATGTTTTTTGTGGGAAGCAAGGTGTTTCTTTCATCAAAACAGCACTTGGGTGGTCAGAAACTCAACCTAATGCTAGGAATGGCTTTGGGCACTTTTCATGTGCTGTTGCTTCATCCTCTGCTCCCAGCATGTCACTGGCAGTGACAGTGCAGCCACCTGTGCCAGGAGAGGACGAGGTTCAAAGTCCCCCAGTCCTTGCTCAGCTGGGGGCTTCAGACCCCTGTGCCACCTCCAAGGGCAAGGCAGGATCACTCCTTTGCCTTTGTGCCCAAGATGAGGACATCAGCCCTCTCCTCCTCCCAGGAGGACCTGCTTATAAAGCTGCTTCTCTGAACCGACCCTTCCTGAAACCTGGAGTCTGAGGCGCTGTTTTCTCTTTGGTTGGTGAGCTTTGTTGAGGTGTATTGTCACTTGTGTCCCAGAACCCTCACCCGCCGTGTCCCCAGCAGCGCTGCCCCTCTTACTGGTGGTGTTGTACCGCACACCATAGAAGTACTCGGGGCAGGGCCGAGCCACCAGCTGTCCCACCGCGCTCCGGGGCCAGCATGTGCCGATCAGGTCCACTGAGGCGTTGCACTGGGGACCTGCAGGGGTGAAGGGGACAGGGTTATCAGAGGTCTATGGGCCACCATGGGCCACTTCCAGGCTGTTGAAAGGTCAGGATTTGCCTGGAGAGCTGGGGCTGCTGGATGAGCTGATAGGTCACCACGAGCTCAGCCCCCAGAAAACCCTCATGGCAGACACCACACGGGGGCTGTGCGAGACTCGCAAGGGCTGGTTGAGCCATCCTGCTGGTCCTGTCTAAACTACTGGGCTAAGCCCAGTTCTGGCACAAACCTGGTTTTAGACCTGGCTTCCAAGTCCACTTGGGGTTCCCTGGCTCTGGTCTCCCAGTCCTGCTCCTTCCTTCAGCCATGACTTTGTCATCCAGCCCCACAACAGGCAATAAGCCAGACTTGCTCTTCCTCAGTGGTGTGTCCAGTCTGGTTCTGAGCCTCTCCAAACATCTCACACCTCCTGGCTGCAAAATCTCTTTCCCAGCCATTCCTGTTGGTCTCTCCCAGTCTTTCCCGGGTAGAAAAATCCAAAGCTGCTGTTGCTATTTCAGATTTCAAGGATTTGTGTGCTTTTCCCAGCTACACAAGTGTGCTAATGTAGGCATTAGGTAGGCCAGATTGCAGGCTTTTTTATGTATAGTTTGTGTATATTTAGAACAACATGTACTGTAGCTAAATATGTCCCTGCTCCATCTCACAGTGAGGTCGGAAGCACAATGGCTGCAATATCCATATACTACAATCCAAGACAAGCAGCAAATGGGTGAGCAGGAGATGCTGGAAGGGGCAGAGTTCAGTCCAAACCACTCCTGGATACCAGAGATGTTTGTGCTGCTGGCACAGAGACAGAAATTGCCATTTCCTAAGACAAAACACCCCAATTCACAGCTCCTGGGTGTGAGAACACAATGTTTCGTCTCCCCCTGGATTCATGGTTGTTATTTGAATGCCTTTCCCAAAAATTCCTGTGGATGGAGCTGACTAAAGAGTGACCAAAGAAAAAAAGCAAAGTACTGTTGATGATGATGATGTAGGTTTTTATAGAGGAATATTTTTTCATTGATTATCTGAAAAATTGGCTCCTTGCTATTTTGCAATGTTCTCAGAGAAAATTTTCAGGGCTTTCAGTGTCTTCTTTAAATATCTTAGCAAGGGAAAACAACTTCCAAGCATGTGAGCTGGGGAAGCATCAGAGCACGGTGAGTGTTACCTTCTGCCTCCCATAGCTTGTAGGGAGAAATTAATTTTAACAATGACCTTTGCTTTTAGCTTTGCTAATGTGTAGGGTTGCTGTGGCAACCTTCCCTTTAAGTTAACTGTTTTAAGCCTGTATTTTGTAGGAAACAAGGTGCCTTTAATCATGTGAGTCTGTGTCTTTCTGCATCCATTTGAATTTATAGAGCTCCTTCGTTGTTTTGACCAAAGTTTGACAGAGAAATAGAGGGTCCCAGTTAAAAGTTTTATGATAACATTCATCCATGTAAAGACAAAACAACTAGTAATTACTTGAACTAAGGACAAAGTTAAATTGCAAGTGCTCTCCCTGTTAGCCAGCCAGGTGAGAAGCTGCATGAACGTCTGGAACAGGAAAGGCTTCACTTGGCACAATGCAGCACAGGAAAATGGGGCTTGCTCAGTGCTAATGCCCACGGCAGCTTCTGCAGCTATCACTACCCCTCCCGGGGACTGGTGGGGCTGAGCACAAACTCCATTTTCTCCGCATCCTCTTGTGCTTCAGTTTCCCTCCCGCATTCCAGGGGCTGTTCTGGGGGACGGACAGAGATTGCTCAGGGAGGACAAACACGAAGAGTGAGGATGATACTCTCCACCAGTAAAGCAAACCCACAGCAAAGCCATTAATAACCAAACCCAAGAGAGACTTGTGGAAATGATGTGGCCAGACAGAGGTGCATCATTCTGTGATATGTCTGTTCAAGGCTGGATTTAATATCTCCACCTTTCTTCAAGGCACTTGGTGTGATGCTGCTTGGCACTCCCAACAGAGTACGACAGGATCCCACCAGACACCAAACCCAGTGGGTCCCACCAGTCCCACCAGAAGGAAGGTGCAGCAGCATCAGCAGGAGCTCAGCCCTCCTCGTCCCATGGGTCGGGGTGGTGCTGTGGAGTGACATTTGGGTCTGGGGCTGCAGTCAGATGAGGAGAGGCTCATCCAGGCTGTGGGATGCTCCTGGACCTCTCCCTGTGCTTCACCCCTGTGCCGCCACCGGCAGCATTTGGAGCTCTGTCCCACCAGGTTTTAATCTAGTGGGTGGCTGTAATATTTTTCCCAGGCTCACACTGAGAAAGGCTTGATGAAGAAAAGCTGCAGAAAGCAGATGCTGCTGCTCTTTCTACTCTCTCCAGCACACAGAAAAGAGAAAAAAACCCCTCCTGATGGGAAAGGGATAAGTAAAGCAGTGAAGACAAAGAGTGTCATGAGGGCTGCAACATCCCCTTTGCCCAGCACAACTCTCTGCTCCAGCTCCTCCCCAGTGGCACCTGGCTCCCAGCATTTAGAGCAGTGTTTAGCATGGAAAGGATATGTATCAGTGTTAAATGCTTCCTGCCTGCTGGGCGGCCCATCTGTGTTTGCAGGGGGATTATTCTCCAGGTTCTGCACACGTGTGCTCTGGCTTCTCAGCTCCACTGGCTGCACAGGTTTGGTCTTTGCAGATTTATAGCAAGAAAGGTCAATGAATTTCCTACCTGCACTCAATTCCCCTAATGTGGTTTCTTCCCACACAGAAACATGGTGTTTGGAGGAGGAAGGAGCAGGCCCTACTTTGAGACAGGGAATGTGGCACAGGGGAAGTCAGTCCAATCCCTTCTCACCCTATTGCCTTTGGGTTGTGCTGCTCTGAAGCAATATAAAGCATTCACTTTCTTCTGAAGAAAAAACTGTCTGTCCAGGGACTTACACTGAGACAACTATATCACATTAACTGTCTCAAGGTAACTCTAGCAATATCCCATCTGCTTCTATAAAACATCCTTCTCCAGCCTGCTTCCACCACTCACAGAGGCCTCCCAGATGGCTCTGTGCTAAAGCCACAGACCCGTGTGAAACCCAGCAGGGTAAAGCTCTCCACTCCCAGCTAATCTGCCAAAAGATTTTGAGCAAATTTAAAGAGGATGGAGCATGTTTCTTCTGGTCCAGCAGTACCAGACGTGTGGCCACAGTGCTCTTGAGCTGGTGCCAGGAGGTCTGAAGTATTATCATACCATCAAGTCATTGCTGGGATGCTCTGAAGAGGAGTAAAGCAAAGGCTGTGCTGATATAACTGTGCTGGTAAGCACATCCTGCGTTACACTGAGCAGAACTGTGCACCAGCACAATGTCCCAGTTTGCTGCTGTGCACAGACACAACTTTGAACGGGGGAAGGGTGAAGCCTGTCTCCCCTTCTGCAATGCAAAGAGGCCAGGAGAGATAATGGAAATCTGAATTACAGGCTCATTCCCGTGGCTGGGAGTGATGGGGTTATTTATCTAAGGTGTCTCAAGAGGCTAACAGCTGAAAGTTGTTAACTCATATCTAACTCATTAACTCATAACATAACTACCTGTCCTGAGCTCTTATTCAACCACAGTTATCTCTATCCAGCCCTGATGTCCTCTGTGACCGCATTACTGCTGCTGCCTAGAGCCTCTGGCTCCCTGAGAGTGTCCCCTGTGTCTCTGCTGCAACATTTGCATTTGGCAATCAGAGCTTCTAATCATCAATCATCTAATCAAAATACAACTCACTGTGATGCCTGATGCATCAACTGCAGCCAAGGCACAAAAAGCTCTTTGTCCCTCCCAGGCAGCTCCACCGAAGTGGTGAAGCAGAGGGAGCCATTTCACACCTTATTGCCCCAAAACAAGGGCCTTTGGGGGTTGCTTGTACTTCCAGGTGCTGATGTGCCAGGGAGGGGTAGCTGGGTCGAGCTGTGGAGTCATTTGGATGTTAAATGCTTGAGTAGCACCTTGAGGCATTGAGGGAAATGGCACTGGGGGACAATTTATATTAACATGGGGTAGAAATTGGGGTGGTGGAGCTGTTTGCCTTCCCTCTGGGCAGGGCTGGGTACTCAGGATGGCTGGAAGCAGATGCGGCTACCTCAAAGTAGATCCTTGCTCACACCCTACTTCCAGCACTGCTTTCGGTGGCATTGGGGGCTTCTATTTACCTTTGTAAGACTCCAGTCCTTAAAAAATCCCCGGAAATCCTCCCAAGCATTCAAGTTCCATGATCCTTGGTGTAAAATAATTACCCAGGCTAATTAAGCATTATGATAGCTATGAGTCTTTGTAATGAATTTTTGGCTTGTTGCTATACATAAAAGGCACCAAACCTGGCTTGTGCTGTTGGTATCTGATGCATCTGCTCAATGTTGTCACTTAAGATGGTCCATGTAAAGCTTTAGAGCATATATATATATATATAATGTAGAGGGTTGTGTTTGGGGCTTATCTTGTTCTCCTGACATGAACCATGGAGTGTTTAGAGTTGTGTTATAACCAAGGGTGGCAAGAAGTGGTTTATTCCCTGGGGTTGGCTGGGATTTGGTGGTGGGTGAGTGAAGCATCACAATCCCTCCCTGGCAGAGTTTTCCCAGCAGAGCCTTCTAGTTTGGCTACAATTGAACAGAGCTTCTGGCAGTGACTTCCCTGCATCCAGTCCAAAGTACAGTTTAACTGCTGTAGCTGCTGCTTACACTGGGACGTGCCAGGACATGGTTTCCTACTGGAAACCCTCATCATCTTCCCTCCTCCACTACAATAAAATCTATGAATATCAGTGAGTTGCTGTTGACATCCCTGTTTCCCAGATGATGGAGCAGAATGGCTTTATTGACACCAGTATATATTTAAACCATTAGGATCTTCCACATAGATGAGAGTTTTGTTTCCCAAACCTTCCCAACATCATGTATCTCCCTCAAGTCCCTGCCAAGACTCATTGTTGCATCTCTAACCCCTGCTCAGCTCCTTTATTAATATTTCTGCCTCGGTGGGAGAGATGCCAATGAGACTGAAGAGAAAAGAGTTGCTGATGTTAATTTGACCTTTATGAATTTAAATTCCAGACTCACCCCAGGGGAGTCAGTGAGTGAATGAAAGAGCAGTGGCACGAGGGCTGCTGGAGCAGCGTCAGCGCTTTGGGAGCTGAGCTGGAAAGACTCTTGGTCAAATTGTCACCTGCTGTGAAAGGTGTTACCAAACTTGTCTGATAGTGCCTGTGAAGGATATGTTCTCCTCACTCACCGCTCCTCAGCCACAGGATTTGGCTGTATCTGGAACAATTAGATTTGCCTTATTTGATGCAAAGTTAAGCTCCCTTTCCCCCTTGAAAAAACCTTCAGTTAAAAACCCCCAGACATTTCTTTTTTTTCCTACTTAGCTTTGGCGTCATTTTTCTTTGCTTTAGGTGAACTGGCACTGGCATGAAACATTTCTTTCCTGATAAGGAATTTTCTGTGCTCTCCTCTCTCCTGAGCACACAAATGAGATTGAGGATAAGAATTCATTGTGATAACAAGCTTAAAGGAGTGGATCGTGCAGCCAGGACCAGAGAGGGATGTGAGCAATTGGGTGGCAACTCCTTGGGCTGATCCAGGCTTGAGAGCTACAAATGGCAAAACAACCCCTTGAGAGTGCTCCAAGCTCGCTCTGCTAGAGTGCCTTCTGCTGAGCTGCTTTGGAAAAGTCTCATTATTAATTAGGAAGAGCCTTTCCCATCTGCTCAGATTCCCCCTTCCTTCCCCAGGGAAGCAGTCCGGCAGCTGCAGGGAATGCTTTGCCCTGGCGGATGAAATGACCTTGTCCCTCCCTGATGGACTTTGTGGCAGGGCGAGAAGCAGCTGCACACAGACCCTGGGGAGTTGAAATCATCAGCCAGAGAAATCTATGGTCTGAATCAATCCATGGGCTGGGAGCCCTTGGGACAGCACCTATCCACCCCAGACAAGGGATGCTGATCCTCATTCCATTCCATTCCAAGCCCGATCTGAGACTTTCTTGGCTTGCAGATGTTTGGGGGTGCAGCTGACCCGGTTTCCTGAAAGCACCACGTTGACCTCAAGTCCAGCCTGATAGTCCTTCTTCACTGCTACTGTGGGAGGCAGCTTTCTGATGGAGCATCCAGCTGTGCCCGTGTCCCAGTCCTGGCCAAAATCAGGGGCTCACTGAGAGGAATTTTTGATGGATACCCGAACTATCAAGTTGGAGCATCATACCTGTGCAAAGAGCCTGAATTCCTGGGGATATCACCCTGCACTGGGGACTTGAAGGAAGATGGGTAAATCCACGGTGATAAGAGGGCAAGACAGGAGAGCTCTGTGAGGCTCAGCTGCTCCATGTCCTGGGATGAGAGTTTGCACCACCTGCACCCCCTGAGCCTGGAGTGCATCACCCCAGTGTGCCTCCACCCCACTGCCATGGCAGAGAACTTTCCATCTCAGTGCACGTGCCTAGAGAGCGCTGGCACGCTGGTGACGTCACTGTCCAGCCACACATCCTCCTTAAAACTGAGAGATTAAGGGACTGGTGACCAGGGAGAGGAGGAGAGCCCATGCTGGGCTGTGCTTCGGAGGAGGGATGCTGCACACAGGCACGAGGCAGTGCCTGTCCATGCATCCAGCAGATCCCCTGCCGAGCCACGTGCTGGGGGACTGCTGGGCTTGTGTTATCAGCACGTGTCATTTCCCAAGGGTTGTGAAGACATTAACAATTAAGTCTCAGGGCCCTGCTGCAATTCTCATTAGCATCACCCTAACAACTCTTCATGTTAAATAGCCTCAAATCAAAGTTTCCAGTTTAGTAAATATCCCTCCGTAGGAATCGCTGACTCCATCAGGCAGGGCCTAAATGGACTCCAAGGACCAGGGCTGGCGCTGAGCTCCTCTTCCCAAGCAGACATAAGACAATTATTTTCTCCTATACCTTTTGTTCTAAGCCCCCTCCTCCAGCTGGAAGTGGCTCTCACATGTGCCAGCCCCATCCAAATTAATGAGTTGCTCAGGAATTGCAGGTTGGATGTATAGAGACAATGGACAATTTGCAAATATGAAGCCTCATGTTCTCCCCTCTGCCAGGGAGATGGACAGTGAGGTGCACTAAATCCTGCTTGGATTCAGGCTGATAAATCCCCACTGAGCAAAGCCCAATCCTTGAAGAAAGCAGCACTCGGTGCTTGAGGATGGTGGTGATTCCAGGGCAATCCATCAGCAAACCACAACAGAAATTCTCCCCCCTTTCTGACCTCTCCCAGGGGCTTGGGAGGTTCCAACAGCAGGTGGAAAAGGCCACGAGCTGGGCAGGAGGATTCTCTGGCACTGCCTGCTGCCTGGGGTCAGGATTTATCACAGCTTAACATGGCCAAGGACAGGCCCTCACTGAGCAGAGTGATGAAACCTTCAGAGAGCAAAGTACATGAGCGATGACCAAGTTTCTTGTCTGATCAGACATCCACGCATTGCCATTCCACACACAGCTTTGCTGTCCCTTGGCTTTCTGCCTCCACCTCCTGGCCTTGGGATGCTTCTCACAGGGCAATGGTAGCCTGGGTTTGGCCAGACACTGGATCAGCTGGTGCCAAGATGGGATTTGTTAAGAAGGCGCTGTTAATGCTGCTGTTAATGTGTGGTGGGCAGCCATCCCTCAGCTCTGGGTCCTCATGACCATCCCTTAGTGCCCGGTCCAGTGGCCATTCCTCAGTGCCCAGTCCTGTGGCCATCCATGACCCTGACAGAGAGTTCCTTGGTGCCCGCTCTGATTCTCATTCAGTCATGGAAAATGAACACTGCAGCATCTCAGAGCTGGGGAGGACTTGTCTCCTTGTCCCTGTGAGCTCCACTCCCTCTCACACTTCTCCTCCCCCAAAACTTGTCACTGAACCAGACCTGTCACTGCTGAGGTGACATCCAAGTCACGTTCTCAATGTAGGCTAAAAGCCAGTTTTGGCACAAGCCCTGACCTGATTGGATCAAACCCATGTACAATGTTGAGTAGGAGTGGGCTGTCCATGACCCTGCTGCTCCCACCCAGCAGGGCTGAGCCAGCCCCGGCCATAGCCATGTTCCCAGAAGCTCTTCGTGACTGGTGGTCTCCCAAAGCGCTCAATGACACCTGTGTAGGAGTGCCGGGGGACGGAGGTTGGCTGAGCCCTGAGCCATGGTGGCCACACTGCACTGGTGATGTGGTCTCCACAAAAAGTCAAAACCTCCAGTCATCATCCCTGGGCAGGGCGATGGTAGAGGGGTGGACATAGGAGCCAAGGTCCTGGTGTCCCTGGGCATGGCAGAGAATAGGCAGCTAGCCCTGATGTCCCTTTGTCCTTCTCCCCTTCTACCCAACAGACATTTATTTTCTTTGTTTTCATCTCTTCTGAGATCTGCCCTTTCTACCTGCCTCCACTGTCACCCAGTAAGGAGGCTGCAGCAGCACCAGCAGAGGGCTGTGATGCAGCCTCTGCACATCCTGCCTCCCCAAAAAGGATCCATGCAGCAGCAGATGAGCCCAGAGACACCCCTGACACCCTCTTCCAAGCATTGGATCCCCAGGGGGCGGCTCGAGTGGGCTGGGGATGGGGGACACTCACCAGTGTGGTTGGTGACAGGCGGCAGGCTCTCGCAGTACTGCTCCTGGATGGAGGCTGCAACTGGGCTGTCCCAGAGGAGAAACTCCTGGATGGGGAGAGAGCAGGCAGGGGCAGGGTTATATGTGCAATATGCTGCTTCCCCGTACCCAAATGCCTCCTTGGGTCAGAGCTGAGCTTGCCCATGTCTTGGTGGGTACTACCCCCAAAGCCCCACAATGGACACGTACCCATTTTCAGGATGGTTTCCGGGGAAACTGTGCTTATCCGAGCCTGAGGCTGAGGGACTGCTCACCCATTGATCCTCTCCTGCCTCAAACATCCCCCTCAGCAAACCCTCCTGCAGCCCTTGCTGAATTGTGGAACCTCTGCTATTTAGCATTTTAATCAACACATTTGGGTTTTGCATCTTTGAATCCTGAGAGCGGATAGGGGAAATGATGAGCCTGATACCACACTCTGATTTTCAATCCCTTATTGAAATCACAGCCTTGTAAGCTGTCAGTGGGAAGATGTTCATACATATCCTTAAGGAGATCTGATCCACAGACAACCAGATCTGGCTAAAGCCTTTTTTTCAGGAGAATTGTCAGCGTACACCAACATTCCCACTGAGTCGGAAAGCACTGACCAGGATCTACCCAGCTCTGCTAAAACTCTGCACAAGGAGCTATTTTGGAAAAATGATTATTGAATTATTGTGCCTTTGCAGGAGTTTGGGGAGACTAAAAGTGAGAAAGGCAATTGCCAGGATGAAGGCATTGCAAGGATGGCAGAGGGATGATGCTGTTGGTCCCACGGCTCACCAGGGTGCCAGGTGAGGGAAGGAGGGCACCTGATATTTTGCAGAACACAGATTTCTGCACAAGCATCTGCCCACTCTGTCCTCCAGCTCAGAGAAGGGTGACACAGGCTCGTCCCCTCTGCCCCAGGCACCAGCACTAATGGTGGATAAGGCTCAACTCCACTTCTTTCACCTTCAACGACTGACCAAACCCCCCGGAGACAAGTCACTGATTAAATGGCAGAGCTGCACCCCAAAATACATCACACACATATCCCTTGGGAAGAGGCCCCGAGCCTGAAGGCAGGAATGGCTGCACCTCCCCTGCTTGCAGGCAAGCTCCCAGCTCCTCGGGGAAACAACCTCTGCCTTCCCCATCAGCCAGGCTGATTCCTAGTGCCTGACCCCCCTTCCTGAGTGCCATTTACCTCCCAAACTGCTCTGAGCAGGGAGAAGACGTTCCTCCTCTTGCTCTTGAGCCGTAGAAACACTGTCTGCTCTTGCTGGCACACCCAGCCATCCCCACGCCTTACCAAGGCATTAGCAGAATTTATTCAGACACGGAGACAAGCTCAGCACCCACTTGCTCTTTTCCAAACAACTGTTTACTGCCTTGGGAAGCTGGTTTTGACAGCAAGAGAGATGTCAGGCAGACATATAAATGGAGCTGAGAATAGCTCTCTTGTTGTGACTGCTCCAGATGGCACAGGGGATCCGGCAGCTCAACCCTGTCCCGGCGTGGGCGCTGCTCAGAGCTCCTGGGTGCTGGTCCTGCAGGAGCCCAGCACCTCCTGAGTCTCCTTTCAGAAAGCTGAGACCACCCAAACTCCAGACAGGGAGGAATCAAGGTGTAGGGAGTCTGCTCCCCTCTGTGTTTATGCCCACAGCTGGTGCCCACCAGACCTGGTGGCTCTTGGCATGGGCAGCTGGGACAGAAGGGTTCTTCCCAAAAGGGGCTGGGATGGTTCATCTACCTGAACAGGCTTTCAAGTGTTAATTGGATGTGTTTCTCCTAGTCCTAGCCTGCTCCAGCCTGGCAGTGCCCATTCTCCTTCCAGGCACAGGGAGAGGTCTTGGCGCTGAGCAGCACATGGACCAAGCCACGGCCAGAGAGGGGTGTGGATGGAGCAGTCACTGGCTCTTTGCAGGCTTTGTAAATGAGCTGAAACAGCTACAGGAGGAAGAAAGAAAGGGAAAAAAGGATCCCCAGAACAGAACTAGTACTAAGAGCTTTTTTACCAGGCTCTGAGTCTTGTCTCACTGCAGTGTGGCCAAAGCTCTTGACAGAGGCAGAGGTTTTGTCCCACTCCTGACAGCCTTTCGAGGGGAATAAGCAGGGGGAGGTGGCAGCTGCAGGGGGATTTGTCCCAGTCAAAAACATTCTG
The DNA here is from genome assembly GCA_013398055.1 of Ifrita kowaldi. NCBI lineage: Eukaryota > Metazoa > Chordata > Aves > Passeriformes > Cinclosomatidae > Ifrita > Ifrita kowaldi. The sequence goes on from VZRS01005499.1 coordinate 67,452, forward strand.
ATCTGGCACTTGCTGGTCACTCTCATCTGCTTTGCTCTTTGTGGGTTACTGCAAGCCCTCCCCATGCTTTGCAGAGAGAACAGGTCAAAGCTCTGTCCTTGAAGAGCTTCTTGTGCCAGAGCATCACTGCCGTAAGATGCCACATGGTGCCCAGCAGGGCCCGGCCTGGCCGGGCTGGAGCCAAGTTCACCTCAAGAGCCCCAACACAGCAGCAGGTCGTGCTCAGGCCAGAGAGGGGCCATGTCCCTCCGCCCTCCCAGCCCTGCCTTCACACAGGCTACGGCAGATCCTGCTCTGCAGGCAAGAACATCTCTGTGACCTCTCTCAGCCTGCCAAAATCCTGGAGACCCTCAGGTGAGCACTCAGCTGCCTGGGAAGGAAGGCAATCTGTTCCTGTGGAAGCAGCCACTTCACACAGTGCTCCCAGTCAGCCCAGGGAGCTGCTCCCACAGGGATGGATGATGGTTCTGCTGGGAGCTGCACATGCCCCATGAGGGCCCACACTGGCAGCAGCTTCTCCATCAGGAGCCACCAATGTCTCCCCTGCTGTTGCCTCAGCATCTGCCCAGCTCCCTTCCAGGCCCTGTTTTATACACAGGGATGGTTCTGGTCTAACCTTGGATGTCACGGAGCACCAGCTCCTTCCTTTCATCCCCACATTTTCTGTAGCAGGACCAGCCCCCCACCCCAGCCCCAGTCCTCACTGCACAGCTCAGACACCAAAATCTGACACTGCTCCTGTGTTTCCTGCATCCCACACACAGCAAACATCTGCCGTGGTTAGTGTCCCACCACCCACCATGCCAGGGCTGTCTCAGAAGGGAAACTGAGGCATTGAGGACCACCTGCCTCAGGTCACTCAGGTCGTGGGGCACCGTGTGGGGTAGATCTCTGTGATCTGGACACACCAACCACATCCTGGTGCCACCAGGGCTCCAAGAAAAGCACTGAGGTTTTTCGGAGCGGTACCTGTGCCTGTGAGGGGACAGGGTGGTAGGTGCCCTGGGCCAGGAGATGCAGCACAGTGACTGGGACAGTGTCAGCTCATCAGCACTGGGGGTCTGGCTGCTGCTGTGGGGGCAAGCAGCACAATCACACACACACGGCATCGGTCTTTGTGACCTGCCACTGATCTGGCAGAAAAATTCAATTAATAACAATTAGGAATTAATGTCCCCTTGCGGTGCTTTCGCTCTACAAAGCAGTCCATGGATACTAATTAATACATTCACATCCAGCTGCAACATCACCCCCTGCACTGTGCTACCAGAGACAGGCCTGTCCCCCCCCACCCTGCTATCTTATTGCCTCAAACAGGAGGGGATCTGCATGGCAGGAAGGGCTGACAGCTCTGAGCAGGAGATAGATGGCTCGTAGCCTAGTTAGCAATCTCGGAGGTCCAGTGCTGAGGGGCTGTAATTGGAGAGCGGAGGGATTAGTGGGATTGAAGCCTGGGATGAAGCCGTGGGAGACAGGGGCTCTGCACAGAGCTAGGGAGGGCAGTGGGAGCAGTGGACAGTGATGGCCATTGTGACCTTCCTGGGAGGGGGGACAACACCGGCTGCCCTGGAGTTCTCCTTGCCATAGGGACCTCTCTGACCCATCAGTGCTGCTCCCTGGCTTGGCTGGGCTTGCTGCCCACTACAACACTTGGTGTGGAAGAGGAAAGACCTCCTGGAACACACGGGCAGGGAAGGGCTGAGCAGCTGCTGCCCTGGACCTTTGCTGAGGTTCCTCGGGGCATTAGGCTGGGACGGAGCCTGTTCTTGGCTCTGAGCCTGCAGCAAAAGGTGCCAGACTTTGGGTGTTAAATACAGTGAGTATTAAGAGCTGGATGCCAACCTCGGATGGCAGAGCAGCAACAGTGGCGCCAGAAGGGAGCAGCACGTCCTGCCATGACCGCAGCTGGTAGCTGGAGGTGGCCTGCAACAGCCTGACTGAAAGGGCTGCCCCTCAAATGCGCTCAGAGGTGCCTCCAACCCACCGTGTCCCCTGCTTTCACTGCAGGGCATCTCTTTGCCTTTGTCTCCGCTGACTTCCAGGCACTGTTTTCTGCAGCTGGGGAGCTTCTTACCTGCTCCACCTTGAGGGCTTCCACTTGGAACAGTTTTATCCTCAGTTCAACCCACAAATGAAATCTCCAGGCAGCATCTGGTCCACGAAGGACCCTCTTTACACCCCTGTCTTAGACCTGGCAGTAACCTGCTTTGCCACCCATGATCTCAGGGTTCCTCCAAGCCCCTCTGCTGCCCTACCAAACCCCCATTGCTCCTTCATTGCTTTTCTGAAGCCCCATCCCAAGCCCTGCCAGCATCAAGGCATCAAGGCAAAGCTCAGGCAACAGAACAAGGCTCAAAGCAAGAGCCGTGGGGGGATTTTCTATGGTTGATATTACTCAGGGAGAGAGCAGGCAGTGAGAACATCTCCATCTGGCATTAAAATCTGCAAGTTTATTAATTTATCCACATTAGAGGGCCAGTCCCTGTGGTCTGTAGACAGGAGCTTTGGTGAGAGTGTTTATTCTGTTTGGAGTATCTCTCTGAGTGTGCTGGATGCAGATCCTAACAAAAGAATATCAATCAGGGCTAAATGAATGCCCTGTAAAACCTGATTCATGAGCAATTAAAGGTTTTCCTGGATTAAGCTCTGGTCTCCCTCACTTGCCATAAATAATTCTGACTTCATTTATCTGTCAAGAGAGACATGGATTTTTGGGGACTAGTGAAAAATTACTAATGGCATTTGGGTATTGGAAGCTAAAGGCACAAACAAGCTGGGGAAGGGGACACAATCCATGCAGCTCCTATGGGATCTGTGCCAGGCAAAGGCTGCCGAGAAAGATTGGAGTGATGGATGCAAGCCTGGGGGAGGGCTGTTTTTCAACATTTGCATTAAACTCTCCTGCGGATTGTACATGTGGAACTCCTGTGCATTGACAGGTATTTTCATTTTGGGATTGGATATTTTTCCCTCCAGCTCTGTCCCAAAACCCACATCTTGACTGCTCCAGACCCCCTCCTTCACCCGTCACCTTTTTAGGGTTGTGCCCTGTGATGAGCATCTGCAATTTAATTCCCCCATCATTTTTTTCCAGTTTATTTGCATTCACAACTCAGGAAAGCTTGGCCACACCAAGGCTGCATCTGCCACTGCCTTTCCAGGGTGGATAGGGCAGATTTCAGGGTGGTAGAGGGACTGTGATGCACAGAATGCCAACCCCCTTTGCCCTTGGCCATCGGAATGGAGGTGACTGCTCCTGGGTGGGTGGCTGTGGATAAAGCAGGACATCCTGCAGAGAAGGAGGGTCTCTTCTAACAGCTCAGAATACAGTTAGGGAAAAAAGGAAAAACAGCAGATGGGCCCCGGGTATGTTATTACATCTTCAGAAAGAGCCACCCTCTCCTGAGTGACAGCTCTGGGGTGTCGGACAATGGCTCCTGGCCTGTGCTTGGTGAGGGAACCCTATGATTTGGGGGTTGATTTGTGCTTTCTTTGGGTTCAAAAATTGTTCTCACAGACAAAGCCATGGATGCCTCTCCAAACGCTGCAGACTCAATCGCAGCTTGAGCTTGCTGCTTGCAACAAACTTCTGGGCCAGCCTTGTGCAGGATTTTGGGTGAGCAGAGCTGGATTCCAGGGCAGGGTGGTGCAGGATACTGTCATTGTATTTCTATATATTCATCCTATGGTAACGGAGCAGCTATTCTGGGAACGGGCTGTGCCTTTTCCATTCATTTCTTTGCTGGAGATGCAAAACCATGGGGATGACTTCACATACACTGAATCAACTCCAGCTTTTAAGGAAAGTGAGGACTGGAAGAGATCCCCAGGGTCAGCATGTCCTGTGACTGCAGCTCTGCATCTTATGCAAGGATTGGAGCGTGGAAGGGGCAGGGGCTGGTTTTTGGGCTTATTGCTGCTGGAGGTGGTCAAGTGAGAGGGGAAATTATCCCACCCCTGGCATCAATCTCTGATTTTTCATAAAATGCTTTTGCAATTTTTTCCACCCCAGAAATATCATCGGCTCCTGACAGAGCTGCAGGTGAGCTGGTTTATTTTAATCACTTTTTTTAGTTTGTGTAAATGACTTGCAGGGTACCAGGGAGCACTTGGCAGCAAGTTTGGCTACCTGTCTCCTAGTCTATCTGTCCGACCCCGTGAGGGATGTCTATGCAGTAAAGCAACATGGGCAAACCGATGCATAAGTGGAGGTGCTGGCCAGGTGCATGGGGAACACCTAAACTGTGCCAACCCAGTACCTGCAGGGGAGGTTTGTCCCTGCTGAGCTCTGTGGCGGAGCTGGGCTGCTGCAGGTCTCTGCACTTACAGGCTGGATGCTGCTGCAGGTACACCTGGCTGCAGCGATGCACTCACTTACAGCTGGGTTTCATGGTCCTTTAGCCCATGCTGTCCACAGGAGACGGTTGGGATTGTTCTGGAAAAGGGTCTGAGTTTTGAATGCATGTATTTATACGGAAAAATAGACAGCTTGACTGCAAAGGGGGTGAGTGTTGTAGATTGGCTGTTTCCTTTTGGAGCCAGCTGGGAGAGGCTTCTCTTTGCCTGGACTGGTTTTTGTGACTCCCTCCCAGTCCCAGCCCCAGCACAGGGGTGGTTTTGTCTCAAACTCTGGAAGATTTTTGAGAACTTGTTGCTCTAGCTTCACAAGAATACCCTTGGGGAACACCTGAGGATGGCGAGGGAATCCCTGAGCCTAAGGAGCTTTGACAGAGGATGGGAGCTGTGTCTCAGCACCTTTGGGCTTCTTTTGGACCACTTTTTGCTCCTGAGGTTATCAGGAGCTGTCACACTCACATGGCTGTCCCCACCAGAACCTGACCCCACTGCACTGGCTCTGTGCTGGGGGAAGAGATCCTGCCCTGTCTCATCTTTGTTTCTTACATCAGAGCCAAACAAAACCTGAACCAGGGAATATAACAGCAGAAGAGCTCCTATAAATCCTTTCAATCAAGCTTAGTGGGCTGCAGCCACAGGAGAGAGCAGCTGCTTAGTAGAGGAGCTTTTAGAGGCAACACCAACTTGGCGGGGAGGTTTCCTGGTGCACATCAGCTCTTCTCATCACTTAGGTGAGAACTTTCCTGGCGCAGAGGTGCAGCTGATGTGCACAGTGAGGTGCACAGTGGGGTGAACAGTGGGGAGCACAGCCCGCAGGGTACGAGCCACAGCGGTGCCAACGGGGAGGGCTGTTTTAACTCTGCTGTCCCAGCTGGGCCACTGAGACACCATTCTGCAGCCAGCCAGGCAGATTTGCTCTTTTACCGCTCCTTGACATAGAGGTTTTATCAAAAACCTGATCATGTTGTTTAGCTGCCACTATAGGCTTGTTCAAATAAAATTCAAGATTTCACAGAAAACCTCTTCATCTCGTTTGTCCAGGGTTTGGGATTTAAACGCGTTTTGGGCTGTGAACTGTTCCCTCCTTGATGAGCCCTCAAGGAGGAGGAATATTGCTTCTGACAAAGAATTTGCATGTTGTGCAGAGCTGCAAAATTAGCAGTGGCTACAGTTCCACAGCGAGCAAATTAGAGAGGAAAAGTCTTGTGCTTTGCAGGGGCAGAGGTGAAAAGGAGAAGCTTTCTTAGAAAATTATGGGGGTACAATTGGGCTCTGCGTTCGTGTTGTCCACATCCATCACACCCCCAGAGTGGCCACCCCCTCCCAGCAGCCTGGGAAACTGGTGGCAGCTGGTTTCACTGGGAGGTGCAGGGCTGGGAATCCTGGGCTGAGCTCAGGAGGACCTGGCTGCAATTCTCCCCCACTTTAATGATCCTTTCACTCACTTCAGCCCCCCTCCCCGATAGTTTTTGAGCATCACGAGCTCTTTGCCAAGCCCAGTGCCTCGACTGGAGGAATTCTCCCGAGGGGCCTTTGTATTGCGGTTTCTCTTTTTACTTTTCCTTTCAAAGAAATGGAAAAGTCACTGCGGAGAAGGCGGGCGGTGCAGGGCGCAGGGGTGATGGGGAGGAGGCAGAAGGGCCCTTGTGGGAGTAGAGGACTTAAAGCATCTTACCTGCAGGAGGAGGAGGAGGGCAGGTCGTAGGCTGGGCACCATCCTCAGCTGTCCCTGCGCCCAGCTCCCCGGAGCATGGCTGGCAGCGTCCCCGCTCCTGCTGGGCTGCTTCTGCCGTCGGGGAGAAAATCCTCGGCTTCCAGCGGAGGAACGTGGCGGGTCCCCGCGGGGCTGCGTGGAGAATGCGCGTCCTTCTGCGTCCCGGTCCTGCCTTTTATAACCTCCCTGGAGCCGGTCCTCCGGCTGCCCACCTTCCAGCTGGCCTGGCGACGGGCTACATCCTTCCTCACCAGCCTCCCACTCCCCCTTCCCTCCCTCCTCCTCTTCCTCCTCCCCTTTTCCTTCCTCCACCTCCCTGGTGCCTTCCAACTCTATTTGATTTTTTTTTCCCCTTTCTCTTTCCCTCCCTCAGCATCAGCAGCAGAAACTTCCCACCGGCCCAGGGACCGCCCTCCCGGCTCTCCTTGGAGGGGGGTTTCTCCTCTCCACCCCTCGCACTCCCATCGTGCAGCCGCTGTGGGGTCTCTCCTGCGGAGCCTGGGGACTTGCCTTGTGTGTGCAAAGGGTTTGGGGCTGCAGTTTGCCGGGGATGAGGGGGTGAGTGGGTGCTATGCATTTGGGGATTTCGCTCCAGGGCTCTGGCAGAGGAACTGGGACAAAGCGAGGCTTCCCCCACCAGCCTTTGCAGCCCCTTTGCAAAATGGATGGTGAACACGAAGGGAGGGCAGAGCCCCTTTTCTCGTCCACGGGGATGGGGTGGAAGGTGTTTCAGCCCTGCCTTGTGAGGGAGATGCTCCTGAGAGAAGGAGGGGGATGTGGGGCAGGTGGGTGCAGGTCTTTCACACAGCCGGGGCTGTGCGGCGCGGGTTTGATCAGAAGGGCGGTCGCGGAGGAGGTGGAGGTGCTGCTGGGACCGTGGTTGATGGGTGGTGGGAGGGGCGGAGGTGATGGGGCAGGAGCAGGAGGTTGCTTGAACTGATAGAGAAGGGGGAGGACAAGTGTCCTGGGGAGGGTGGGGGACAGTGGTGCGGGAGAGCCTGGACGATGTTCCTGAGGTCTTGGATAACGACATTTCCCTTCTCCCCCAGCATAACCCTCAGGCTTTAAAGGGTCTCCTGTCATACCTCTGTGTCTCAGCTCCTGCCGTCCCCTGGTCTCCTGGGGAGGGATCCCCCACACCCCTGCCTCTTGGGGATGCCGCGGTCAGGATTGGGTCCATCCCTGAGTTGGATGAATTTCTGGCTGGGTTAAACCTGCTCCCCCAAGCTAGGGCAGGAGCTGGAGCTGTGCTTCCTCCTTTCCTCGAGGAAATAAGGATCAATGAGGTGTGCTGCTGGGAGGGGGATGCTGGAAAACATTGCCATGGGGCCACCATCCAGGGATGTGATATTTCCCTTATCTGATGCGGGTGCATCCACCACCTCTCACGGGGTGCTGGATCACGCTCCCTACTGCAGCCTCTGCCTCTGGGAATGGCTGCAGACCACAGCGGGTTGCAGACAGATCAATAGGAGGACAGTGTCCCTTGATGAATTCCCAGCCACAGCCTCCATCCATCTTCACTGAGCTGCTCTTTGTCTCTGGAGCACCGGAGAAGGCAGGAGGGGATCAAGGTCCTCCCTGATCTTTGGGACCAAGGCACAAGGACTGGCCAGGGCCGTGTCCCAGCACGTGGGGGTACCCAGTGACCCATCCCAGCCCCCAAAGGGTAAATGCTCCTGGCCCAGTAATTAAGGGGAATAAACAACACAGATATAAATCTTGTGGCATTACCTGGGTTTGATCAATTGTGTCAGTGCTTTGGCAAAGAAGTCTGAAAATATATAAAGCTCTGGTAAATTCAGGAAACCTTTTGTTTCTTAGGTCTCCTAAAATTCCACCCCTGACAAGGATGAGATGAGACAGACTCCTGAGCCACCCTTGTGTTACCTTGCACTTCAATAAGCCCATGGAAAATGCAAAATTTTCTAAAAATGGCTTGAGAAAGCTCCCAGTCACTTCGAGCAGCCTGGATTCAACTGAGTGCATTGTAGGATCATGGAATGGTTTGAGTTGGAAGATCATGTAGTTCCAACCCCCTGCAGTGGGCAGGGACACCTTCTACCATCGCAGGTCCAGGGCACAGCTCCTGGTCACAAAACACACTCTGGTTTTGGGGGCTGCTCAGGGCTTTGTGCACCCAGGGGACAGAAGGGACCTTGCAACGGGAAGTACCAGAGACCCCATTCCCACACCAAGACCAAGGATTGTCTTTCACCATCTCAGCATGCTCATGGCCACCAAGTGGGACATGTGGGATGGCCATGCTCTGCTCAGGTGCCCAAAGTGTGAGGTGATGCAGGGAAGGCAGAAGTGAACACTATTTTTAGTAAAGGAATTGGTTGCCAGGGACATGAAGATAATTTCTTCCCCATATATCAGGGAAAAGGCTGCAGTGCTGTTTGAAAGACCTAATTGAGGGGATGTATAGTAAAATGCAACTTGTCAGATGTGGCAAAGGAAAAATAAAGCAGTCCCTGAGACAGTGAAATCAGTCCATTCGTCATGGTTAATCTCAAACTCCTCAGCGCGGCGCAGACACAAATGTGGGAGATGGGTATTAGGGATTGGGAGAATGAAGAGAAATATCGGATCTCCAGGAAGGAGGGAGAGAAGAGGTTTAGTCTGACTTATCTGACTTTGGTACATTATAATTATTTTATGTAACTGCACGTGGTTTGACACTCCTGTGTCTGAGCAGCTTCACGACAGCTGCATTATGGGGCTGTTTGTGGGACGTGCACCACTGCCCTGCTCCTACCCTGTCCCTGCAGCCAACCCTCCCCTTGTTTGGGAAAACTCCATGTGTCCCTCCTGCACTGTAGGGATGAGACTGGTACTGGTCCGTACACTGAAAGGGTGCAGGGAAATGTGTCCCTGCTTCCCACATGGCACATCGGTAGCAGGGCTTTGCTTCCAGCTGGGACATGTGTAGGAGAAAATAATCCTTGGTGTCCTGGACATATAGGTCAGGTTGGTGAAAGGGTGGAGTTTGGCTTCTCAGCTGAAATCCCAGCTGAGATCAGCAGTGTGCCTTGGTTTCCCCACCTGTGTGTTGGGACTGTTTCTTTCCCAGGAGGTCAAGTGGAGCTGGGAATGCTTGGGGCACTGCTCAGGGGAGGACAGGCTGTCAGCACCTGGGGCTGTGTTAGCGACTTCAGGCTGAGAAAAAATCCAACCCAACACATTAGGTTTCTCCCAGGAGACTTGTTTTTTGCCCTGCTTTTAAAATTAGTTCCCAGGTTTTCTGTCCTGTGTCCTTTTCCCTCCTCCTAGACCTGCAGGGAGGGGAACACGCTCTCAAACTCTGCCTGAAGAAAGTGGCTGCTGGCACCAGGTTTCCCTCATTCCAGGTCACCATATAATGTAATCATGCCTCAAATTTGGGTATCCCTGTTGTATTTGACCACTCTGTATCACCTGCTTCACCCCTGCAAGTCTCACAGCTGCTCTGAGAGGAAGAGCAGGAAAGCGGAAGCCACAGCCCTGCTGGAAACATTGCAGGGAAGGAAAACAAAGATTATTACCAACCTCCTTTAGTGAGTATTACCTTAGAACTGGGCTGGCAGAAGATTTTCTTGGTCTTGAAGGCCTTGCAAAATGCTTGGGTGGCCTCTGGACACTTCAGACCTCTGTTCATCCCATTAAACTCTGCTGGAGATGCAGAAGTTGTCCATGCAGGAAGACAAACCAGTGTCCTTCTGGGAGAAGGAAAATTCACACACGGGGCTGAGTTTACTCTGACTCATTGCTCCATGCAGCAAGTGATTGATTCCTTCATTTACATGGATAATCACTGTGTGCATTGATAGGAGATCCCTCATTAACAAAAACATGGCAAATGCAAACTAAAACAAGCAAACTCAAGGAAACCCACAAAGATCTGGGATCTAACTGAATCTCTCATTTGCTTCTTAAGTTTCTCAAAAGTGCTTGCCATGTTTTGAAATTGCTTTTGGGAGGATATGTCAATTTTGAATAGAACAGAAACACAAAAGCTTTTGTTTTACAGCTAATTAAACCTCAAGGCGGAATGCTAAACTGATCATAATAAAAGTCATAATTATTATTTTTCTCATTCAAAGCTAAGTTGACTGAAATTTTCCAATCAGCAGTTGGCATTTCCCATCAAACAGATCACAGTGGTTTGTGGTTGGGAAAAACTCCATGGTTTTATTCTGGAAACTGAGCCCATCAATCCACCAGATGAAAGTGGCTCTGTCTTCACATACTCTGTGACAGACAGATGCACAACGCTGTCAGCTTTGAGTCTCTTCGTGGCTGTGGCTGTTTGGCAGCACAGGGACCCAGCACGATTCTGCTGCATCGAGAGTGGTGGTGTTGCACGGATGTGCATGAGTTCCATGGATGTACATGGATGTACAGAGGCTCTTGCATGGATCATGGAATCATAAGATTGGAAAAGACTTCCCAGACCATCGAGTCCAGCCTGTGCCCAATGCCCACCTCGTTACCAAGCCCAGAGCACTGAGTGGCGTGTCCTGGTGTTCCTTGGGCACCTCCAGGAATGGGGACTCCAAACCTCCCTGGGCAGCCCCTTGCAATGCTTAATAGCTCTTTCAATGAAGAAATTCCTCCTGAAGCCCACCCTGAGCCTCCCCTGGCCCAGCCTGAGGCTGTTCTCTCTCCTCCTGTCCCTGTTCCCTGGGAGCAGAGCCCGACCCCCCCCGGCTGCCCCCTCCTGTCAGGGAGTTGTGCAGAGCCACAAGGTCCCCCCGGAGCCTCCTTTTCTCCAGGCTGAGCCCTCCCTCTGTCCCTGGGGATCTGCCAGAGGAATGGGCACTTCCAGAGTGTTGCACTCACACCTTTGGGCATGACCCCACAGCATCATGGACATAGAAATGTCATGGGCGGTGGAAAGGTCCTACAAAGATTGTGGCAGGGATTGTGATGTCATCAGAAATGGCTTGTGGTAAAAATACCTCTCCACTCCTCAGGTCTGCAAATGCCCATCAAGGCAGGAAAGGTTCTGGATATCTTTCAAAGCTGGTTATTTATTCCCTGTACATTTGATGAAATATTAATCTCCTCATCTCCAAAAGGCAATCAAATAAAACCGAGAAGAGATGACGCACAGGGCCTCGACATTGACAACAAAAAGCAGAAAAATAAAATTGAAATAAAATTCCAAAGGTAATGTAGAATTCTATAAAAGACATCTCTGTGCTGGCACAAAGGGCAGAGACGTAGTGACCTGGTGTCCTCAGGGCTTGGGAGGCCAAGCAGGACTGTGCAGGGAAGAGGATGAAGAGGACTTGGATCAGGCAGTTGCTCGGATGAGTCTGAAGCTTTTCTGTGAGAGCTGTTGGTGGGATTTCTTTGAAGGTTTCCCCTTCCTTCTCTTCTTCTTCCTTGCCTTAATTAGAGGGTGGGCTGGTGCCAAGGCACCAGCCAGTTTGAGCCATTGTGCTGGGAATGGAGGGAGGGCAGACGGTGGATGTGTTGGAGGTGGTGGTGGCTGGCACCGGGAGCAGCCATTCGGCATGACGGAGCCTGGCAGTCTGGTGGGGATGGAACTGCAGAGCTCCTACAAGGCCCTGGCTCTGTCTACTTTCAGGGTGATGCAGCCTCAAACTGCACTCAGCTACTGTCTGAGGAGAGACACTGCTCTGTCTTCCTGAGATGGCCCTTGGCAAACATTGACTGCTGCTGTGGATGGTGCTGGTACAAAAGGGTTTGCACATGCAGCCAGGAGGAGTCTGGCAAAGTCGTGTTCAGTTTGTGACCTCTCAGCCCATTTTCTTTATGTGTTTGGGTCACATGTTTTCTGCACAATAATCTCACAGATAATCTCCTAATATTTGATGAGACCAAAAACTTTCCACTGTCTCTGTTTCTCTGGCTGTTACCAGTGTGCAGGTGATGCGGGAAGTGGTGTGAGTATCTTGTTTACTAGTTGCAGTCTGTAGCGGGTTGAATTTGCAAACCGGGCAGAAACACCAAAAAGTGTAGTGGTTTTGGTTTGGAATATGGATTACTTACTGATTTTTTGTGTGAGATAAAAATTAAAAGAAACAAAAACAAAGCAGGCACAAACTTTAAACATCTGTGATACAAAGAAACTGTTTTCTTACTAAAAGAATTAAAAGAGAAAGAAAAAAAACCCAAGAAAGTTAAAACAAATTTCCCTCCCCCTCCTCCAGCACTTTTTCTTTTCACTCAGCTTACACAAGAAATAACAGAACATGGGATTTCAGTCAGAGTTGCAGTTTTGAAAAAAAAGTCTCTTTTTTATGCTTAAAGGGAAAAAGGGTTTTCTTTTGCTTTACGTGGTTCCCAAACTGCCACCAGCAGCAAACCCACCCGGAAAGAAACAATTTGCTGTGGTGTGGAACATCTCTTCTATGAAAAAATCCTGCAGTTCATCACATGGGGTTATTAATCTTTTTTAAGGATGAGTTATTTTGGCCTGAACACAAAGGCTTTCTTCGTCACAAGTCTTTAAAAGCCTTTCACTGCTTCTACACAACCTGGCATGGGCACTCTTCACAATTTTCACAGGCCACACGTGAATCCTTCATCCCCCCATGTACTTTAAATGAATTAAAGAGACAAACAGTTTGCAGTATTACAATTTCTTACCACGGCATGCAAAAAGTCTTTTTAAGCTGCGCGCAAGAAACGCGGCACCGCCCTTTTTTCTCTCGTCGCCATTTTCAGCTCCGTCCCACATGACTCACTTTCTCTTTCTCTCTGACTCTGAAGCCGCCATGTTGAGAAGTGTTCNTATATATAATGCTTCATCCCAGAGAGTTTAAGGTCTTGGCAGTTTGCTAACTGTATTCCTCATGCATATTTTACTCCATTATTGCTCACTCAAGATTTTTCCTTCTGTAGGAATGTAACCACTGAGTAAGGGTCAGCCAAAGGGATGCAGTTTATTACAGGGGAAAGAGGAAATCACAAAGCTGCTCTGCCAAAAGACATCCAGTTTGCACAGGGATCTATTTCCCTTTTCCTCATGTGTCCTTGGATGTGTTGTGGTGGCACCGTGTGTGAATGGGAAGGTTGTGTGTGGCAGCCCATGGTCCCTGCAGGCACAGGGAGCATTGCTCTGGCGCTGCACAGGTGGCTGCTGTGGAGCAGCCAAGAACAGAGCACAGCTGCCCAGCAGGGCAGGTGCCTTTTGGGATGAAGAAGGAAAAATGAGAAAAGAAGAGGAAGAGGGAGAGGGAGAGGAAGAGGAAGAGGAAGAGGGAGAAGGAGAGGGAGAGGAGAAAAAATCCAGTTTTTCTTCCTTTCCCATCTCCCTGAGCAGCAGCACCTCCCTCTTGCCAATCTCTCCTCCTTGCTGTCTGGCTCCTCCAATTCCCCTGCGCAGGTCCCAAGTTCTCTGGGATGGGAAGCCAGAGGCATCTCCCTAAGCCAGGCTTCTTTTTGACCTCAGGCTACCAGGGAATTCCTGCTGGCAGGAATGATTTTCACTAGGGAAAATGCAGCCTGGTCAGACTCCATGCATGCTGATGCAGGGCTGCAGGAAGGTCTGATTTCCCAGTTATCCAGAACCAGCTCCAGACTGTGTGAGGTCACCAGTCCCTGCCACGGTTGGGATGTGCACTGGGCAAGGACAGTCCTCACCATATCTCAGCCACTTGGCATCTGCTGTGCTGAACTGGAAATGGAACACCATCCCTGAACCTCCCAGCACTGCAATTCCATGCGACAGCAGAGCCCTCACGGCTGCACTGACAGATGTCTGCTGCAGCTCATTCTTCCCTCCCATCCTTCTCCTCTGATTTTTCCTGCCTGCTGCACAGCTGACAGGCTCCAGGGTTTTGGGGCCCTGGAGCAGGGCTGGGATGTGCAACTTCAGCCTCAGCATCTAATTCAGTCCCACAATCAATCTTGCTGCTTGTGTTTTGCCAATTATCCAGAGAAACAGCTCAGAGAGCAACCACATGGAAAATGGCAGGGTTACATCTTCTGTAAAGGAAGGAATGGGAAGCAGCCGGAGTCACCTCTGTTCCCGTGCCAGAGGAAGGTGCATTGGCAGCACTTTTACCTGTGAGCAGATGAAAGCCACACTCAGCTCTGCCAGGCTCAGTCTGTCAGCCCAGCTCAGGAGCTTTATAGACACAACTACATCCAAATCTGCAAGACTCCATGGCCTCATGGGTCTTTTCCTACTTGGATTTTGTCACTGCACAGGATGACTCAACACAGCTAAAACCTCCACATTCCCATTAACTTGAGAATAAGCAGCTAAATTAACTAATTTGATAAGGTTTGGCTCCAGCTTGGCACATCAGTGCTCTGGTCCGCCCAGAGCTGCCTCTGGCTGGAGGGTGTGCTCAGCAAAGGCATAAGCAGAATTTGTCCATCTAAGGCCGAGTGAGCTGCTGCCTTTGGAAGCTTTGCTGCTGCTACGAGAGGTGTCACTGTGTCCGTGAATTCCCCCCACATGGGAAGGAGCTGGCTCTATTTGCTTTCTAGGCATGGAGGTGTTTGTGCTGCTCGGGTTTACCCTGAGTCCCAAAATACTGGTCTGTGTTCACACTCCAGCTCCTGATCCTGCAGGAATGGTCACTGTCCATTCTCACAGGAAAGCCAGGAAATAAAAGCCCAAAGTGACCCAAAGACACCCAATTTAGGAGTGTAAAGGTCCCAAAGTGGATTTTTAAAAAAAATTTTTAATAAACCACATGGAAATTTAGGTTTTTTAAAAACTGGGGTCTTTTAGCCAGTGGGGGTGACTCATTCAGCATTCAGCTTCATCACCCCTGAAGCTGAAGGTGCCAAAACAAGTTGAGTGAGGCACAGAAATGCCCTTTGAGAAGTTCTGGTCCAGGGGATATTTTCCTTGGCATTTCCAAGGGCAGATCACAGGAGCTATGGCTGCTTCGCGGGAAGCTGTCACTTCTGCCGTTCTCAAAACCTCCCAAATATTTCCCTCCGGGAAACCACGGGGAGCAACTCAGTTCTTACAGAGTGCCTCGAGCATTCCAGAGGCTTGTCAGCCGATAACAGGCCTTTAACCTAAAGTTAGCTGTGTGGCCCAGGCAGGGGAGTGGGCAGGGAGGCAGCTCAGAGTGGGAGTTCAGCAGCTGCTCGGGACACTCACCGTGGTCTCCAGGAACACCTTTTGTGTTTCTCCTCCATTCCTGGGGTTACTTCTGCTGGTTTATCTTTTTGACAGCTAATCCCAGCCCAGATAGTGCCAGCTCTGATAGCGTCACCTGCTCATCACCTTGTACAGGTTCAGGATTGAGTGAATTGTGGCTTTGCTGAGAGGTCTCTTTTCCTCCCATGGACAAGGTCAGGTCAGGGTGTCCTCCACAAGTTTGTTTTGCTCCTCTGGACCAGGAGGATGCAAGGATGAGCATAAAAACCTCTGCTGGAATTTAAATGGGAGCCTGGTCCAACCTCTGAGCAATGCTCTAAGGTCCTGGTGTCCTTAGGTGCCAGGTAAAGGATCTGAAATATGCCTTAGCAAAGTAAAATTTCTTGAAAGAGGAGGGCTGTGTCCTTGTCCTTGGAGGAATTATGTCAGAATGGCTTCCACCAGGGCTGAATCCTCAGCTCCTCCATGTGCAAGGAGGTCAGGACAAAATGAGTCTCCAATCTGTCACTGCCTCCAGGCACAAACCAGACATTTATTATCCAGTGGAACAAGAACAGGGAATGTATGTCCTGCACTCCCTGCACGCAGAGCAGCATGGGCAGGAGAGGTGATGATTTATGTCATGCTACCAACATGCTGAGGCAGCGCTGGGTCCTGCTGCTTCCTGGCCCTTTGCTAGGCACTGAACTGCCTCCCCAGCCAAATCCCTCGTGTGCTCCAGGCGCAGCAGTTCCAGATACCATGCCGCTCCTCCAGTGAAGGGATGTAGGTCAGGGAGCTGTTTCTCTGAAGCACCTCCATCCCTCCTCACATGGGGGAGAGGACGAGGACAAATTCCAGAGTTATTTCCAGGGCTCTGCAATCTAATCACACAATCACAGAATGGTTTTGGGTTGGAAGAGACCTTCAAAGGTTGTCTCGTCCAACCCCCATGCTCAGAGGTTAAACCATGACACCCTGTTAGCCAGGGACCAGGAGCACTTGGCATCAGTGGTGGGAGAAAGGGTCCTGAGCATCTTGATTGTGATCAGACCTTCTTCCTTGCAGTCCCATCAGATCTGGGTGCTGCTCTGGTCCCTTAAAGTTGCTTTTATTTCATGGGAATCTCCTTCAGCACTCGACTGTGCCTTAGTTTTACTCTGCCATGAGCTTTCTAGGGCTGCAGCTCCCATCAGGGATCGGGAAGGGAAACCCTTCTGATGCAGACCAGGGTTTGCCTGTGGGATTCTGAGCAATGGCTCAACCAGTTTCCATCCCTAAATCCATGTCTGAAAGCTGAAATAATCCCATTTCCCAATAGCAGGACAAGCCCAGAGCCTGAATCTCCCCCAGGGGAGATCTCTGGCCCAGGGGAGTTTCTGCTGTGCTTGTGTGGCTGTGATGAAGGTGAGGGGGGAACCTAAGCCACCAAAGTAAATCGTGGGGAAAGGAATTTGTGTGATTAACCTCACTATTCCAGCCAAAGGACCTGGAGCAGCCCCAGCCCGCCTAATGGCTGCTCTGTGGGTATTACCCAGCCCATCCATCTTCCATGTAATCACCAGGCTGTAGGGATGAGACAGACTGATCTATGGATATCTGCTGCCATTCAACCAGCCTGGAACTGGGAATATTTAACACAAAATGATTTGGGGGCTGGAAAACACCATTCAGTGGGAAATGGAATGGGTTCATGGTGGAAAAGGCCTAAAGGCATCTTTGTACTGAGTGTGGGAGAGGTTTCTAAAGGCACTGATCTATTTTGTAAAGTGAAACCACATATTTCACCTTTTCCTTTCAGTTCATTTTGTTTTAACTTTTATATTGCGTGGTGGGGAAAGGTTGTAATTTTTCACTGTGGAGGTCTCCTCACTGGGACTGGTCACCTTAAGCTTCTTCTTCCCACCCTAAACAAGACATCTGTGTTAGATCAGATAAATCAAACCCTCAGTGAGTTGAAGATAGAAGAGGGAAGAAAGTTATCAGATACAGGGAAAAAAATCAGCTCAAGGAATGGACCAAAAACAGAGAGTGAAAGACTGGCTGGGCTGTGAGAAAACTCTGCAGTGAAAGTCAGAGTTATTTGCTGGATAACACATATAAAAATTTCCTAAAACCTTCCTGGAAAAGGAGATCTAGTTGAGCTGATGGAAGAGAATTATCCAGAGATACTCTGCTAATATGTTTTGACAAGGTTCCTGCTGCAATGTGCTAAGTCCCCACTTAAATGCAGCAGCGCAGAGAGAGTGTGAATGAGTGAAAGCTGGAGGGAGGTTCCTGTGCTGAGCTGTGACACCAGGACACCTCAAAGAGGGGCCAAAAAGCCAGCCAGAGGCACTGGCACTGGTCCATGGCAGAAGATAGCCTGGCTGTGTCAACAAATACTTTGGATTATCATTGGCTCTGAATCTGGGGCTGGGTGGAAGTGTTGGGTTTCCAGCTTTGATGCTTCATGAGCACTGGAGATGAAGAAAACCAGTCAGGGATCAAACCCTGGTCTGGGGGATGCTGGGGAGCTACAGCACATCACTGGACTCTGCAGTATTACCTGGAGGCCAATAAATGTCAGTAAGATCCTACCACCAAAAAAGGTGGTCCTAAAGAAGGCATTCTCTCTCTGTGCATATCTCAGTGTGTAGGAACTTATTTCCCCATTTCTGCTGTTTCAAGAACAGCTTTTCCCTGGGAGATTCTGGAGTAGGTACCATCAGGAGAAAAGAGGCTCTCCCATGTGAACTGGGAACCAGCAGCTTTTGTTCCACGGTGATTTGCAGAGGTTTTCTGATTGTGGGGGTCTGTAGGACCATGGTGTGTTCGCAGGGAAGATGAAACCAGCAGGTCATGGGGACCAACAGACCAAGGAGGGGGCATGAAATGAAGACATGGGCAATGCACCACAGAGCCCAAAGAATCACAGAATCCCAGAATGGATCAGGTTGGAAGAGACCACAGTGGGTCATCTGGCCCAGCTCAAGCAAATTCATCCCGGAGCACGTGGTTACAGGATTGGCACAGAGGGTTCAGGAATGTCTCCGGGGAGGGAGACTCCACACCCTCCCTGAGTGACTTGTTCCAGCCTCTGGTCACCTGCGCAGCAAAGTTCTTCTTCAAGTTCAGGGTCAATGACTTTAGTTCAGTGGCTGAAGGCAGTTCTGCTCAGGACAGAGAGTATCTGAAATGCAGAGTCTGAGCCGCCTCCTCAAACCAGAGCTGGACACAGCTGAGTGTGTCCCCTCCTACACTCCTGCATTGCAGAGCAGGTGAGGATGGGCCAGGTGCCTAATGCTCCATCAAAATCCACAGCTGACTTTTCCAGGGACTGCACACAGCAGCTGTTGGGTGTCTCACTGCAAACCAGCCTACACCACTGGATGCCAAACACTGCCCTGATGGTGATGGGGCTGAGCTCCCACTCACAGGGCTGTCCCCCAGGGTGGGCTGGGATGGAGGGACTTTTCCCTGGCAAAGAGAGTGGAGACCCGTTTGCCTCCGCCAGGCTGCTGGCACAGCCCCACTGTAGAGGGAATTGCCAGAGCAAAGAGAAAATCCAAAGGATCAGATGAGAATCTGAGCGGTGCTGGAGGAACAGGCAGAGCGGAGCGCCAGGTCCAGAACAGAGCAGAGCCTTGAAACTGGGACCAGCTGTGACAACTGCTCTGCTCCACGGGGAGCTGCCTGCGGGACCTTTGCTATGTTAGAAAGGGTATTTCTGCCCCTAACTGAGCTGATGAGCACTCCCTGCCGGAGGGGGTCCCAGGAGGAGGCTCACAAGTGCCATCGCTCTTGCCCTGGCCGTTGACTGTAGTTTTCAGCCAAGTAACTCCTGATGCCCAAACCTGCGTGTCCAGGCAGCTCCCACATGCTTCCTTTTCAATGCTCTCCCTTGTCACCTCTGAAAGGATGCGAGGGTCGGCTGGGTGACAGAGATAAACAAATTGCTGTCCCCCTCAGTTCTCCCCTTCACCTGCCCTTGCTCATGCTGTACTCTCCTCCAGCTCTCAGCTCCCTGGTCATCTGCCATGGATCTGGGCAGATGCCAACACTTCTTTCTTTCCTTGACTCTCCCAGCTGACATTGGACATCCAAAGTCTTGCAGATGCCTCTTGTAGAACGGATAAATACCTATTTTATATGTTCTAGACAGAGACTTTGCAATGATTCTACAGCCTCAGTGGAATCAGCACAATTTTATGCACGTTTCCAAGCTGAAACCAGTCAAATAAAGGAATGTTTTGCCTTCTGATTCCTCCGAAGTGTCACAATGAAGTCAGAACTGTGACTCCTTCCCATGGTAAGCTATTAAGTCCTAGTATAATGAGCAATGTTCATTAAAAAATGTTCCTACTCACTCAATATGCCACAAGTACATGGAGGGAGATGATCCAGCACAACGCCTAGGTTAGTGCCCCAGAAATATAGAACTATATTGAATTTTCTGTTTTCTGTGCCCTGTGCTGTGTGTGTGAGAGTAGCACTGCATGAGGGTGTTCCAACAGGGGTGGGGGAAGAAGCCATAAGCTTTATCAGAGAGATAGTAATTGAAATTAAATTGCATTTGATATACCATGCTTAGCAATTCGAGTGAATGTGAGACAAAGTGAGAGTGCTCATGTGAAATGCCTTGTTCAGTTACTTCTCCACATTGTTAAAGTCATTTGGAAGCATCATTCCTTGCCATTGGCATTGACTTGCCTAATCCAGGAAATGTGAACTCTGGGTATGTCATTCATGACCCAAAAAGCTGAGAGAGTGGGAAGTGCTTTGCTCTCTGAAGTGTGTGGTACATCCAGGGTTGCCGTGTACAGCCTGGGGAATGACAGGCTGGAGAGCAGCTCCGGGAAAGGAACCTGGCCCTCCTGGTTAATGGCAAGGTCATTGAGTCAGCAGCACCCTGGAGCCAGGAAGGAAATCCGTGTCCTGGGAGGCATCAGGCCAGGCCAGGCCAGGCCAGGGAATTGTCCTGCTCTGCTCTGGGCTGCGCTGGCCCCACGTTGAGTGCTGGGGGCAGTTTTAG